>VWZT01011968.1:1447096-1459850 GCA_013397055.1 Pachycephala philippinensis
GTGGGTTTTTTTCAATCTACTTCCTTCTGCTCCTTGTTTATTGGGAGCCAAGGAGGAGGCTTGTTGGACAGATTGCTGTTGTTTATTAAGCTTGCTTCCTTTAGGAAGATTTTCAAACCCACTGTGGCCAACACAGGGAAATGCCTTCCTATGCTCCACCTCTGCTCAGAGGGCAGGAGTCTGGCATGCAAAAACAAACAAGAAAACCTTGGGAATAATCCTTTCTTAAAAAGAGACAGTCCAGACTCACAGCATTTGAGGTTTCCTGGAACCAGGGATCATAATTTCTGTGGATTCACAGAACCTTAAGATTTAGTACCTTATAACAGCATTTGCCCTTGCAGGCAAAAGGAGCCTTTATGTTTACTGTTTTGCTTGTGGATAGTTCCAGATAATTACTTAAAATTCTCAGGTGTCTGGATAGCATGGAGTATTGGGAAAGGAGAAGAAATTCTTCTGTGCCAGAGGCAGCACGGGCAGCAGGGAGGTGAGCTGGCTCCTCTACTTGGCCTGTTGCCTTGGGTGGGTCAGACTCCCTGCTCAGTTTCTGCATCCCAACAGAACTGTGTGCCAGTGTTATTAGTAGTGGTACATCATAAATTATTAACATTTGGAAAAGGTTCTGGGAAAAAAAAGCACGAATAGTTTTTTTGGTTTGGGTTGGGTTTTTTTATTGTTTAATTCCCTTTTTTATTTTTCATTTAGTTAGCTAAGTTTGAGTCCATACTTTGACTCACATTTTAAACAGCAGCATCAAGGAGCTCACAATTTATGCCAGCAGGGCATTTGGCCCTCTCCTCTTGGCTGTGCTCTCTGCCTCCCTTCTGAAAGGCAATGTGGGATGTATTGATCCCAGCTTTTAGGACTCGTTCTATTTCTGAACCCAGACTGCAGTATAAAGTACAAGCACCATTTAAAAAGGGAAGATCTATATTAGAATGACAAAGAGAATAAATTAAAGCAGCGTCCCCTCTCTAATGGTCTGCAGGCAGTCGTTAAGGAGGGAATGCCCAGTGCTGTCTACCTGAATGATGCTTTAGAGCCGCTGGTATCAGGGGACTTCAGTGAGCACAGTATTGATTTTTGTTCCTACATTAAGCTTTTAGCTTTGCAGATGGTTTTCTTTGAAGTCATTAACATTGCAATGTGCAGCGTGAGGGTGAAATAGCTCTGCTGCTGTGCAGGTACCACCTCTGCTCACTTCCTTCTTCCCTTCCTCTGTTGAACCATCATTCAGCTGATGCACCTGCAGGAGAGCGAGGAGAAAAGGAAGTGAAGTTGCAAGGCAGGACAGCCTTGGAACTGGGTGAGGAAGACCAATTTTTCAAGAAATTGGCAATTTTTAAAGTTTTCTTAGCGGTTGTGAGCCTGGGGTGGGGGAGCTGGAACACAGCCAAGGGCTGTGGCTGAATCTTCTGGGTGGTACCTGGCTGTGGGTGTGGGGAGGCTGTAATAGCTCAGTGGGGGCTGAGAGCTGCCATCAGCATGTTTATTCCTGCTTGAACAAAGAATCTTAGGTAAATTCAGCTATTAGGTAAGCTCAGATTTTCCCACCTCAAGACTGAAGACTGTTAAGTGGTGACAGGGAGACATTGGAAGTCTGTTACTAACATGGGACTGAGGTTTGCACCAGGCCCCAGGTTTGTTAGTTAGAGAATTAACACAGCTAAACAGTAAATTAATATGGTTATGGTTGTTTCAGATTTATCCAGATCCCTGTTTGAAGGGATCTGCTTGCAGACGGGAGCATGTCACTGCAGACACAGCTATGCTGCTTGAAGCAGCTACATTCCCTGTCTCCCTTCCCTCTGCTACTCTTCCTTCTCCATGCCTGGCTTCCTGCTTTAAGGGCTGACCCTCACCCCAGGGCAGTGGGGAGGCTGGATGGATGGATGCTGTGGAAGTGTCATCCTCTGGGGAAGATTGCAGACACCCACTGGTGTGCCCAGGCAGGGCGGGGTTATCCACAGGGGGAATGGTCTCCCAGGTGTATTGAGGGGGAAGGATGTTTGTGCCCTTTGCTTTTGTCTGTGTGCACGAGCCCAACAGCCTGAGTCCTTCAAGTCTAATGATATTGTTTCATTTCAGGACAGGACAAGGAGCTTTTTGCCCTTAGCACTCCTGCCTTTGCTGCTGTGGTGAGTTCCTGGGAGCTAGGGATGTCTGTCCCTCCAGTTACAGAATGGAGGGGGATGTGATGTGGTCACAGAAGTGAAAAGTGCCCAAGTCCTAGTGGCTTCTGTGGCTCCTAGTGGCTTCACCCAGCCCTCATGGTTATTTTAATGTCAGTTCTTCATGAGAAGGAGGGCTGGAAGGGACATGGAGATATTGTCTAGTGCCTTCCACTGCCCCAAGATGGAGTCAACTTGCTCAAAGGTTTGTTTTGGGGCAGCATAGCTCTGCTGCTCTGACCAGCTCAGCCTGTCCCACTCCCAGCAGACCCTGTTGGACCCCTCCTCTGCAGTGTAGGTGGATGCAGCTCAGGTAGGAAACTGCAGCTCCCTCCTCTCTCTGCACTGCACGGCCCTCTGGGGGAACACTGCAATGCCAGTGCCCAGTTCATCTGCAGTAGCAGGTAAAGGCAACCTTTGCAATGCCCAGTGCTCTGGAGTCATGATGTTTGGTCTTCTGCATTGTAATCCTTCATCTAAACCAGTAACTCACACACACAAATAGTGCATGTAAGGCTGGAGCATTTGTTACAACTTGATTTGCGCTTTGATTTAGTTTTTAATATTTTGTTCTGCATCATGTCTCCATCCAGACAGCTCAAATAAGAGGCAATTGTTTTCATGGCTAGAAAGTTTCCCAGGCTTGCTGTCAGTGAGTGTGCTTCAGGAAGAGACCAGCCTACCACCTTAGCAAACAGCAGAGAAAAATTTTCTTTTCTGTGGTCTCCTCCCTCCCCCAGTCCACTAGTGTGTCAAAACCTTGAGTTTTGTGTAAAGTTGTTAAATAAGCTTCTAGGGAAAATAAAAGATCAAAAGGGATCTAATTAGCTGCAGTCTGCTTAGGAATTGTGGTTGTTCACCTAGTTTTATAAATTGCCACTTTTAACATTAGAACTCAAAGCAAAAAACGATGTAATTATTCCCTTTTTTTGAAGCTTAGGTTTAATGTCTTTATTGAAAATTGGGTACTTCTGTGGCATCTCAAGATGCTTTATTCTATCAAATCTGGAGCAAGTCATTTTTCATTTTGGATTGTAATGTGGTATAAATGATAAGGGCCTGATTCAGAAAGCTTTTTTTTTTGTTCCCCCCACTGGCAGCCTGACGAGAAAGCTTCGCAGTCACCTCACAATAACCCTGAAGATAATCTAGGGTTTGAGTCTTTGTGAAGCTGCTCGCTCTAATACAAGGGAAAGAGTGAGATTTCTGAGCTCTTAGTTAGGGTGCCTGAAGCTAGCTTGTCATCACAGGATTTTTAGTTCTTTTCATATCTCTTACTAGTTGTAGGATGCCAAGGCAAAAGTGTATTTCTCCTATAACCTTTCTGTGCTGTGATCATGTCTCTGGGAGTACTTTGTGCCTAATTTAAATCTCAGAGAGGGTAGCAGGTAGTTGAATGGAGAACATCTGGTGATTAAAGCAAAGGAGGAATGAGAGAGAGATGAGTTCTGTTATAAATTTTTCAGTTTTGTTCTGATATGACCTGGTCATGTGTCTTGTTTCCCAGTCTCTGATCATTTGGACAAACCATGCATGAGTCACTTTTACATGTCCAACCTCACTAAATTTGACCTCAGTAACTTAGAGCAGCATGGATAAATGAGGGGAGGGTCCTCAAGAAGTCATGTTAGGGCTTGGATAGGTTACAAATTTTATTTATACTGTGGCAGGACTCACAGGCTCCGTTTAGAACCAGAGGCTGATGGTGCTGGTATTTTTCTAATGCAGAGGAAGTCGTGGTGCCTGCCCTAAGACCTTACCACCCATCACTTCAAATGGCAAATACAGGATTTGTGTGAGGGTGATTGCAGAAAAGGGTCAGTCCCTCAGTGAACTTTTAACTTTTTTTTCGGTGTTTATCTAAAAGTTCATGCAAATGGAGGTGGGTTTCTTTGATCTGAGAACTGTCTTTTGTAATTTCAACTGCTCCCTGGCTTGTGTCAGAAATACCGTGAGTGGGGTCTCCCTGGGGTTCTTGCACAGCCCAGGTTTTAGCTGGGCTGTGAGGGACATGAGGCAAGATTTATACATCAGAACAGGACTTGCAGTAAAGAAATTTTTATTGGCATATTTTATATTGTCCTAATTCAAAAGTTTCAGTTCTTGATGATCATTCTGGGCAGAGGTTCAAGGTTTCATTTGCACTTGGCTCAGCTCAGATGCTGGAGGAAATTTTCATGATGGGAGACAGGTCCTTTTCCTTCAAAAACAGAATTTCTCAGTAGATGGTAGGATTGGATTAGAGCTTCATTTGAGAATCCAGAAGGGATTTGCTTGAATTTTTCCAACTCTGCTTCTCTGATGCAGTGTGGTGATTAGAGGAGAGCTTTTCAGGTGTCCCTCTGAGAGTCTGAGCACGGTCTGGCTACTTGCATCTGTGGGGTTTTCAGTAATTACACCTCACTGAATGAAAAGCTTGGTACATCCATATAGAGGTTTCCCGGAGAGAATGGGTGTTTATTCCTTATTAACCCTAAATCTTTTTATTGGCTAAGTAGCAAAGAGACATTGGTTTCTAAGCCTGAGACAGCTGCTTTGTGGAAAAGGTTCAATTATTCTATATGCATGCTCTATATGGACTGTGCTGCCATACAGCATAAGCATAGTCCAAGGCCTTTTCCCATTTGCTCCTCACCCAGTGGCTTCAGTAGGAAGAGACAGCCCAAGAGCAGCTCTGTGAGCCACTGCAGAGAGTGATGGATGCAGTTCAGTGGATAATGTAACATAAAGCTGCTGAGAAGGGGAGTTCAGCCCCTCTGTCCCACCCAGAGCAAGAGGAGATGGATGTTCTCCCTGGCTGTGTGTTGGGTCAAGGACTCAGACGTTGTGGAGCTACTCTGTGCTGTCAGACTTGTTGCTAGGAGGGTTTGTGTCGTGCAGAGCATCACCCCTGGGGAGCTGAGTTTGGACAGCACAGAGCAGCTTGCATCTGGCTCTCACACCACCACAGTGGTCATTAAATAACACTTCAGTGTTTTAGAGCTCAAGTGGTTTTGTTTAAGTATCAAATAAAGATTTTCTTTTAATTGAATTTAGCTTAATCATCTGGTTGTGTGGCTGACTTGAGTCGGAGCACTGAAAAGTCTGCAGGATTCCCAAAATACACCAGAGAGTGAAAATCCTTATGATTTCATAAACTATACAAATCAAGTAACTGGACTAATAGGTTTGTGATCTGCAACTGAGGGACATGAATGTGTGCACATGTAAGAGGCAGGAAACCAACACTTGCACCAGAATACGCAGCTGCTTCTTGGGTGAGGTGAATACAATCTATGCTTTTTATTTCATCTTTCCTGGGTAGCTTCTACCAACATGCCTACTCTAAAAGTTTCATTTAGATATATGTGATTTTTCCTTTTTTTTCTTACTCCTCAGGAACATGCAAGTCTTGTAAATTCCCATTATTGTTTAACCCTTTAGAAAGCCACCCAAATTGGCCAGTACACTGTACAGCTGTCCCCTGAATCCACTGTATTGCCTCTAGATAATGCCTGGCGCTTCAGTGTCAACCCAGGAATTCCCAGGGTGTACATCACCAGGTAGGAAATAAAGAGAGAAATGCTTATCTGAACATGGGGTTACAGCTGCACATTACGGAGTTGGATTAGACATGTTGTTATATGTATTATTGCCATGTTTTGACTACCTACAAACTAGAGCATTAATTATGTAATTACATAACTTATGATTACCTAAAAATGCTCCCTCTTCAAATGGCTGTTGCAAATTTGTTCTTTCCTCTGCTGAAATGACCTGTCAGCTGCTCATTGTGATTCATTAAATGTGTTGCAACTGGGTTATAATCTTCGTTAGTTTCACAGAATGCATCCAAAACCAAGGATAACCCTTTTTGTTTTCACTGAAACAAGCAGTCTTGGGTGTTGATGTGTTTCTCCTTCACCAAGAGAAGTCTTGGTCCTAAACTCACTTCCAATGTTTTTGATTCTTGAGGGTTTCCTAGGTTTCAAGAATAAGCCTCTCGAGAGCAACATTAGCAGCATACAGAACACAGGGATTTGTAAAATAATATTAACTTCTATAATTTATAAACTTGATTTCAGATTATTTTCTTTTGACCATTTTGTTTTCAGAAGCGTTCATCAGAGCACTGGGTTTTAATTTCCTTTCAACTGACAAATTTTGGAATCAGACAAGATACATTTCTCTGATTACTGCTGGACAAGGCTGGTAGGTAGAGACAGTGTCTTTCAATAGCTGGAGCAGCATGGGTGGAGAGCTCAGGCAAACTTTGAGGCACACGAGCCCTCCAAATCTGAGCCAGAAGCTGTCAGTGCTAAGCATATGCTGAATAAGCAGCTGCTTGGGGGTAGATAGGTGTGAATTAGACCATCTCAGCAGGGGGAAGGTGGTGAGTGCAGGTGTCTCTAGGTCATAACAGTGACTGGGAAGTGTTGCCAGATTATTTGTAAGCATTGTCTGGTACACAGGTGAAGGGTGGCAGAATTGTACCAGGAAGAGCCTTGTTGTGCCTTAAGTATGGGAAAGATGTGTTTCTCTTGAGTGATCTAATAACAACATGAACGTGGAAGTTCCTATTTCATGCTTAGGAGTGTGTGTCCTTCTGAGATTGCTCAAATGCACTTCAAATTTTCTTCCCTATTAATCTCTGTGGGCTTTTGCAGGAAGCTCGGAAAAAGGCTTCTACATTTACAGCTCTTTTTGCTCTGACACAGGCAGAGTAATCTTCAACATGGAAGCTCAAACCCTGTCCCTGGGGTTTCAAGCCCATGGAGAAGGTCATATATGACTGACAATGGGGAGCTAGTGAGATCTGCTCTTCTGGGTTTGTCAATGATTAGCCTGGTCTGACAAAGGTTCTACCATGAGCATTGTGGTAACTTCTTAAAGCTGATTGGGAGCTATTAAAGAGTGATAAAAATCAGATATTTCTGACCATGGTGATCAAAGGAGGAATTCAGTGATAGTACAATAGGTGCTTGGAATTCTCCGGGCATTGCCATCAGTATTGTTTAATGACCCAATGCTGTGGCTGTGTTGGGTAAATAGCAGCTTTGGCAGGTACAGAGAAAAGAAGTCCTTAGGACACAGGGGTTTCAGAGCAACGACGTAACTCATTTACAAGCTGCCCACTGTCCTTGGACACTGGTGGTTGCCATATTGTGACTGTCAGCCAGCAGGCTGACCCCACTTCCAGAATCCTGATCTACTCAGAAACCTGCATATTTCCTCTCTCAGGCTTCACACACTTTGCTTGTGGTCTAAAGGCAACAGTTCCACCAGCTGAGCTGCCGAAGGTTTCTTTCTGGCTGAGGTGACACACACACACGTTAAAAGCTGGTGTCAGGTGAATTTTGCCTAATAAGATTCTGAAATTTCCTCCTCCTTTAAGAACGAGGGTAATTTAATGCTCCTGCCCTAACTATAGGAATATACTGATTTGGGAGCACAAATCCTCCACTCAGCCACAACAAAAGACTTCAGCAGCCTGTGCTAAGAAGTTGGGAACTCAGTGAGGGGATCCACCACGTCCCATGGAATCCTGACGGGTTTTTTACCCCCATTATCTTTCACTCAAAACTCGTGGGCATCCTCACACTGCTTGGAGTGCAGAATAGTGGCTGGGGGGATGTTGGCTTTCTGCATCTCAGGCCTTTGACACCTGAGTTCCCCAAATTCCCTGAACCTCCCATGCATTGGAGCTGTGTGAATCTCCTTGTTCTTGCTGACCAACAACCAGCAATTTCCCAGGCACCAAGAACATGTGTGTGTGGTATTGAGTCATTTCTTTGGGGCTATTGTTTAAGGCTTCAAACCATGGAAGGAAACCGGGAGCCTGTTTAGATGTCACTAAAGGTCAGTGGCTATTTTTATAGATTACATTAAAGAAAACCAAAACTGCACAAAAAGAATATTCAGATTGTGAAATCAGGACTTTGAAAAATATTTTTGCTGCCTAACTATCACAAATCACTACAGAGCATATACAAACTGATTTTTCAGGAGCTCATAGCTTGGCCAAAGGTGCATTACTCTTCCTGGAAAAAATTATTCCCTGGCACCCTTGTGACCTTCCTGCCAAAATTTAAAGCAGTGCTCCAAATTATAGCACTGAGACTATTCAACCAAAAGCTTGCACGAGATATCAGTTGTTTGTTGTTTTTCTCTTTTTTTAACGGGGGTAAAAAGTTTTCCTGTGGTGGATGAACAGCATTAGCTGAAATTTTCACCCTGAATTCCAGCAGGGCAGACAACCAGCATCGAAAGCTTTAATTCAAAAATTAAAGTCTGGCAAAATTCTAAGCAACCTGAGTCTTATAATAGTGAGTTTTGTGCAATGTGGTCAGCATATCAAAGGGAAATATTTTTTTCTGTCTGTTTTGATTTTGATGTCATTCCATCAAAAATTTAATTGGTAGACACAGCATTAGCTCCAAACTCATTTTGAAGCATTGAACATTAGTCAGACATAAACAATTGGGCATGGGGACAAATTACACAAGTGCCAAATGGTGGGAGAGAGTTTTAACGAGGGGCTTTGCAAACTGTGTTGCTGAGTGAACAGAATTGTTGCAGAGCAGAAAACAGACCTTGAAATGGTCTCTGGTGGAAGGAACTGGGCTTGTACAGCACAAGGGAGTTCACCTACTTGAGCCAGGTGTGCAAGTGCTTGGGAAAAGGAGGTCAGGCTGGGACTGTTCTTAGTGTGTAGGTCTGGCATCGGAGTGACCTGCGCAGAGGGTGGTGGACTTTGACAGCGTGGTGCAGCTGAGTGGTGGCTTGATCCAAAATCCTGCCAGCCTGCTCTCCTGGGGGAACAGCAGGGTAATGTTCTGGTGGCTTAGAGGCCATTTGTGAGGTTAAACTGGAGGTTATGAGGTGAAATTGGCCCCCATGCAAATGTAGGTCAAAATGCTAATATGTCCATATACAAAAACTGTGCAGACAGGCAGCAAGCTTCTTGAAAAATCATGCTTGCAGTGACCAGACCTCAGACACCATAAAATAAGGAATAACCTTTGCTAATTCTCAGTCATCGCCCCTGCAGAGTGTTGTAGGCCAGAGAGGCAGGTGGGACTTACTCAAGGTCTTATCTGGAGTGAGAGCACAGCTGAAGGTTCATTCCCAGGTCCACGGTCTCACTGCTGGAACAGGCTGCCAGGAATTACTGGCAATATGTTTGGTTTTAATCTTTGCACCGTTCTCCAGTGAAGTTCTCCAGGCTGAAGTGCCTGGAATTTATCTCCAAAATATTTTGGAGGGGAAATGTGATCATAAAGCTAAAGCTTTGGGCTATGCATGCTTCTTTTCAGGCTCCTAACGGGTTTGAAAGGGGTAAGTGCTAGTAACCTGCCTCCTTTGTTTTTTGACAAGGAGAGTAATTTAGAAAAACAAAAACCAAAAAACCCAAAACCATTTAAATCCCTTACACTGAGTTCATGTCAGCTTTGGCTTAACTCAACCCACATTGCAGGAACTTTAGGAGGCATTTTATGTTTATTAAAATAGGTTTGGATCTCTTACTGCTCTTATGGCGATGTCACTGACTGGGGCCAGAGCTGTGCCACAGCTGGCACACACAGCGGGTGGCAAAGTCCTGCCCTTGGTGGCAAAAGTGAGAGAAAGCTGCCGAGCCCCAGGGTGAGGTTTGCCGAGCAAACAGTGTGCCCAGCCTCTGCAGAAGGGCTGAGCCTCCAGTTCCTGTCCAGCTCCTGACACAAAACCCTGTGCTTCCTCTGCTGTATCTCTGGAGCCTCGTAAGACCCTTCCTCTTCCCAGCATATCGAGTTGCAGCTGTCTCAAGCTGACTGGCAGCAAATTGCTGTTCCTGAGTCTGCCCTTGTTTTTTTTTCTAAGCAGAAGGAAAAGGCTGGAAGTTCCCAGTTTCTGCGGTCACGACTGTCCCAGCGAGCTCATATCTGCCCTGTTGAGAGATGCCGGCACCCTCTGGGCGGGGTGAGAGCTTGAATGCAACCGGGGAGCACCAGTGTCGGGCGGGCATCGTGCCTGCCTTTACCAGCCTGACGGGAACAGACAGGGACAAAGGTAAAGCTCGAGGCATGAAAAGGCTGCTTGTTGCAGCGTTTCATGGCCAGTGAGCATGACCAGCCTTCAGGGCTAATTACCAAAGGAGAGAGAAGTATGTTCTTGTTAGCAGACCTACAGGGTTACTATTTAATGAAGCAGATATGCAGGTAGCTTGTTCAGTGAGCAAGTGACTGACTTGTGTCCACAAGGATGTAGGTGTGTGTGACAGGATGCTTCAGGTGGCTTTCAACCCCTGATCTTCTCTCTAAGCATAGTTGGGCACAACTCTCAGCAGTGACAACCTGAAGCTCGTTTCCCTCTTCTCCAGTTCTTCCCCCTCTACCTTATCTGCTCTCCTTTTACCTTTTCTCTCTACTCTCTATTCTCCTCTTTTTTCCAACCCTAGCACTTCTTGTTCATTCCATCCTGTCCTTTCATAGCTCTCCACCTTATTTTTCCCTCCTCTTTTTTTAATTACTGATGCTGAGCAGCATTGAACAGTGGTGTCATCACTATTTCATCAGGCCTGCCCAAGTTCCCTGCCAGTGGTTTATGGAGCATGTGTGAGCTGGGAACAGCCAGTATCCTCCGTGTGCTTGCATCAGGGTCCCCCGCCGATCCCAGTTTCTCAGCACATCTGTCAAGTGTTACTTGTCCTTTTCTTGGGACTGCCCGTGGAGGTGTGCAGGGGGTTGTGAGCTGTGCCAAACCCTGGTGTTGTGCTGGCTGGGTTACAGCCAGCATGAGGATGCCTCCATGCTGCAGGAATCTCTTTGTATTGCTGTGTAGTCTGATGCCAAAAAGTTACTCGTGTGTTAATCCGGTGCCTGTGCTGGTCTCTGTAAGAGAGATGGGACAAAACATGTGGGAATTAATTAAATGGTGATTTTTTTTTTTGCCCAAGTCAGCAGGTATAAGCAGATTCAATGGCTCTTTCTGACTCCTAAACTTGTACTCTGAATTCATACAATTTAGTGCATCCAGCATCACCTCTCAGACTTGTCCTGACTTCTGGACTGGAGTAGGTATCACTAGGGAGGAGTAGCAGCATGTACAGTACAACACCTCTTACACTTTGTTATGGGAATTACTCATTTACTTCACTGCAACCTATATTTTGACCTGATAGTAGCTACACTTGGTAGAGGATCTTTCTGATAGAAAAGTTGTTTAGTACATGCATATTAGATAGTTATGGACCTCTTCTACCAGTGTCCCTTGTGTATCTGCCAGAAAAGATAACTCGATTGTCAAAATTTCACCTGTACCTCCCATGGCATCGGGAGGAACCTGCCAGTTGAAAACTTAGTGTGACTGCAGAGATTTTGAAGCCCAAGAGCCAAGGTGTGGATGGGGAGCACAGACTGCAGCAGGGAGGCTGGTGCAGGTCAGAAGTGAGATGCATTTGCAGAAACTCTGGGACAAGACACACCATGTCTGTCTGACCCAAGCCTGCTATTCCCTACCTTAGGGCATGACCCTCGGATTCTTTTCGTAGGAGAATATGACAATTTGGAAAAACACTTTGACTTGCATGTTCCATGGATTTTATGCTGTTTTCTCTGTAGAGAATGTTGGGGTTTTTCCTGGAATATTAAGCAAAAACTGGTCTTGGGAGAGTCAGCCTTCCTTTTATTCTCCTTTTTGCTACACAAACCACTTGATATGAGGCATTGAGATGTTTTGAAATACAGTTGTGAGCTTGGCCTCAGTTCAAGTTGCAAAAGTGGCTGCTACCTACAGGAGAACATGGGGCCGGGGTATGACAGTCTGCACTGCACAAGTGCTGCAGGTCCTGATCCCTTGCTCTGGGCCTCTACGGACAAGGCAGGCTGTGGCAAAGCAGTCCTTGCTGGCCCCAGGACCTGTCACTGGTCCACTCGCAGTGACACCAGAAAACACATTTCTTTACAGTTGCGCTGCTTCACACTCTCTGTTTCTACCAACAGGTTCCAGGCCAGCTCTACGACTGTGCCAGCCTGTGCTGTCCCCTGGGAAGGGTTCTGCTGCGCTGGCTGCCCCTGACCTGGCAGGGGACATGGAGCTGCTGGCTGTCACAGCACCACAGACAGCAGGGAAGGATGCAACAGAGTCACAAACTGAGGTGCAAGGAGCAGAAAAAGCAGCGGCAATGCCAGAGGTGGAAAGCCCAGTGGGAACAGGCCTGGGTGGGAAGGTGGTCACTCCTGAAGGAGCAGCGGCGATTGTGGTGGGAGCATCGGAAAACCCAGCAGCAGAAAGAGTTGCTGAAGCATTTGCCAGGGCAGCCGAGAGAATTGCAGTATTGGAAGTAGCCAAGGTGTTGCAGTCAGCAATAGCTGAGGTAGGCACTCCTGCAGCCCCAGCTGCTCCATGGGGTGGAGGGGTTGGGGGTACTCACTCCCCTGGACTGGGCTCCCAGATCCCAATGGCACGGGAGGCTGCAGCTCCAGCACCAGAGCTAACCCTGACCTTTCAGCCTTGCCCTCAGAATGCCTCAGGTGGACCAGACCATATTTCTACTTAGCTTTGAGCAATGGGAAGAGATTTTTATTTTGGAAAAATTGAAAGCAATGTCAAAAAAAAAAAAAAAA
>VWZT01011968.1:1468170-1600284 GCA_013397055.1 Pachycephala philippinensis
CCCGCACCGACCCCGCACCGCGCAAACCCCGCACCGCGCAAACTGCTCCGTACAGCCCCCCCAGCCCCGCTCAGCCCTGCTCCTCATAGCAACAGCCCCCTGCGAGAAGCGGAGTTTTTTTTGCGGTTGTTCTCTTTTTCTTTCTTTGTGTGTGTATAATTTCAGTGCAGAGTGAGGAAGCTCTGGCGTGGTAACTTTCTCCTAATTAAAAAAAAAAAAAAAGCAACCCAAACCTAAACACCTATTAAAAGGAAAAAAACCCAAACCAAACCACTTAAATACCTAGAAACAATATTGTGTTGCTTGTGCAAAAATACACCCCGAAGATCATCTGAGTAAATATGTGTATAGAGTATGTAAGTTCTGTAAAAGCAGCTTTTTGTTTGTGTGTGGGTCCGTGTGAAACCTAAGATGATATATCGCGTTATGCTCAGATTTTTGTTTCAAGATACAGTTGTGGGTAGATTTCACGATGGAACATCTTTTAACTGTTATTTCATCACTTCTAACTTTGCTCTTTTCAGCACATGCACACTCAATACTAAAATCCCATGATTATTACTTTTTCTAGCTCTCTCTTTGCCAGTTAACAAGATCCTTTAAAAACCAAGCAAAACCAAAATCCTTCTAGATCCCATGTGGATTTGTTACTCGGATGTTGGTAGCATCAGTGGCCAGTTCTGAACTTTTCTGGCAAGTACAAGGGCGAGCTGCTTGCCCGGGTGAGTTTGCAGCCAAAGCCGCTGCTGCTGCCGAAGCACCGACCGAGCCGCAGGAAGGACGGAGCAAATGGTTACAAACGAGCGCTGCTCCTCGGCTCCACAATTTTCTCTTCGTCTTAAATGCACTTTATTGCACCTTTCCTGTAGTTTGTTCTGAGGACAGCCACACTAATAATCCTTATCCAGCACAGAGGAATCCCCCTCCTGGCTCTCAGCTTGAAGCCGCGGCTGGCATTCTGCTGCTCTGATTTGTTGACTTTGATATTTTTTTAATTATTCTTCCATATTATCTCTTGCTTGTGTTGCTGGTGCAGTTTACCTCCAACCACAGTCCGAGGCTGGCTAACAGTTGCTATAACGCAGCTTCAGCGTTTCCCGTCCCTAGATTTTTAGGGCTGTGATTTCAGCAGAATACATAGCTTGTCGTTTCCGTGGGGGCTTTCAAACTGCATGACAGCTGTGAAAGTGAAGAATCAGTGAGAGAGGCTCTGTGTGTGTGTGTGTGGTGCTGGGAGTGTTGGATATGGGCAGACTCTTTAATACACTGAAAATGTTGTTTTTGATTTTTGGTACTCTGGAAGAGTTTTGTTCTGCTTTTTGATGATGGCTTGAACTATTCCCCAAACTGAAAGTAGTTGCTTTTCGTATATTTTGACAGCAGCCTCTAATAAATGGAAGTCCTTCCCAATGTTTAGAAAATCAGTGTATTGAGCACATGCTGAATAGCAAGAACAACTATTTTTGAAGTTGTTTTGCATTGTGGAATATCAATGTTTTATATGTTCACACCAGTACGTGCAATTCCTCGCGACTGTTACGTTCGCTTTAAACAATGAGGTCTTTGCTCGGGAATAGTCCTGGGTTTGTTAGGGAATCAGTGCAATGCTGGCCCCAATCAATAAATGAAGTTTGCTTGTGGCAGGACTGATGCAGCCATTATATAAGAGGGAAGTCCATGTAAGTATTTGATTATTTTCTTAAGGGTTTCATTTGCTGGTTTTCAGGCAGAATAGTGTCGATTAGAGAAAGTATTTAATCTTTTTTTTTTTCTTCTAAAAAAAATGAAACTCTGCAAACGACACTGAAAACTTAGCACTGAACCTTGGTCTTATAGGATTAGTTCCCGTCAACTTCACTGGCTTCATTCGCAGGAGTAAAGGCCACAGGAGAAATCCCACACAGGAAAACATATTCTTTGCCCTGGAAACCTTGTTATCTTATATATTCCAGGTATGAGCTGTTGGTTCATTCCTGATGCATGAAGGGTGAATTCCTGCCTTTCTTACTCTGACAGGGTTTTGCCAGGGCAAATTTACTCCTGGCTTACACCATCTGTAACCTCAGTGGGAGCAAAATTCAGCCCTTTAGCTCTAATGGGAGCCTGTTTGATCTCGTCCTTTATTGCCGAGTGGTATCAGGAAGGGAGCTGAGCACAGAAACGTGACTACCACCGAGCTGCTATTTGTTGCACTGCATTATCTGTAGTATCCTTGTTATTCTAGAAACCTTTTTTTTTTTTTTTTCCCCCTGCCTGGAACATTTTGCTGCAGCAAATGAAGAAGGGGGGAAAAAATTGAAGAGACCTTCATTTGGTGGCATAGAAAATTTGCATAAAATATCGCTCTAAGCATTGAAGGATCTTATTACATAGGGTTTTGATGATAATCTTTGTTGAAATAATATTTAACACATGCTGCACTTTTAATTAAGTATCTGAATAATCTCAAATTAATACCAGAGGTTTAAAAATAAGTTTTCATTTTAGTGAACTGTAACATAATAGCAAGCTGCATGGCAACCCCTTCCTTTACCCTTTGATTTAATTAAATGCCCTTCTGTGTGCTTCTTCTCACTTCAGAAATGCACATAAAGAAATCAGACCCAGACATTTTATTTAGGATTTTGCCACTTTTCCTTTTCCTTATGTCTTTGCTCATTTATTTGCCCTGCTTCCTCTTGGGCTTTGATTAAGGTGTTTCTTTGGGGATCAGCTCGTCTGGGGCTTTGCAAAGTGGCCTGAATGTTTGAAAGGGGCAGTAGCAGTGTGTTGGGGTCTCGGTGTTGGTGGTGGTGCCACACAGGTCCCTGTTTGGAAGCAGCCAGCTGTGGCAGGGAAGTGCTGGCTCCTGTAGTGCACGTGTCAGTGTGTGCCATGGGGAGGATGCAGCCGGGTAAATCCTGGGACAGCTCACACAGCACAGTGACACACTGGAGTGTGCCATGCTCCTGGAGTTTGATTATAAGGTAAAAAGGAGCTTAACAGTGTAATGGCTTCGGACAGCAATCAAACCGTTGCAAATAAATCCACGTTTATTCTATTTATTTTTTTGAATTAAAAAGGCCTGATCCAGCCAATTTGTTTGCCTTCCAGTAAGGCGTGTTTGAAAAATCACTGCTTCATTATTCCTTCTTAAGAAATTCTGCTAACCAAAGGAGGGGAAAACAGCCCTCGCTCGGATCCGTGTCGGTGAAATTGTTTTGCTGGAGCCACTTTGCTGGGCGAGCGTGGGTGCGGGCTGGGGGGAGGCTGTTTACTGCCTTAATGGAAACGTGCTCCAGTTTGGGAGCGCGAGGATGTGAAGCAGGCTGGCTTTGAAGGCTTTCTGTTAGATTTCCCCCTTTATCCCTTTCCATCTATCATTGTAAAGGAGACATATATAACCACCGCACTTTGTATATTAAGGGGAGCTGCCTGCTTTTTCCCTTTGCTGAGATAATGACGCTGAGGGTTGTTGACTGCTGTTATCTCTGATGACAGCCTTATCTGCATGGCTCTGATTCCCGCTCCCGGAGTCGGAGATATCCAGTCCTTCGGAAACTGACCACTGCTCCCACTGCGGCCAGGCAGGCTGGAAAGCAAATACTTAGGGGTGACAGAGTTCTTGATCAGATGTGCTGTTTGCTATGTTCACCTCTCCCACAATACTGAAGGGAATATTGAAGGGAAACCTTGGGGGCGAGAAGAAATGAGAGCCTCAAAACCAGGTCGGAAAAAAGGCAAATGCCCCCAGCTCTCCCCAGGCAGCCTCTGGTGGGGACAGTTTTTGTTGATGACCAATTGTTGAAGGGTGTTGGTGTGGGGCTCAGCTTCTCTGCACCACAGAGACCCCTCACTAATGGACCTGGGGATGATATTGACACAGCAGAGGGACTGTTACACCCTCCTGGCTGCACCAAGTCAGAATCCAGGAGTTTATTTTAATTCCTCTAAACATAATAATCTGCAGTTAATTGGCTAACATTCACTGTGCCTCCAAGGTGCACATTGCTGCCGTGGTTTGGCACGCCACAGTCCCTCAGAGATCTCAAAGCAAATTTCAAATATTTGTGAATTTAGCCTCTTAACGGTCTTGAGAAATGCTCTCATTTTACTGCTGCAGAAAGTGAGATACAGAGATAGTGTGTGCACTTGACTGGGATCCCCCAGCTGCGCGTGCAGTCAGCCACGAAATCCAGGTCTCCGAGCACCTCCCCGGCACCCTGCTCACCAAACCCACCAAGTCGCCCCAGTTTTACCATAACAACCCTTCAAAACAGACAGCTGTTCCCATTTTCCAAAGCAAGGGTTTCTGCAAACCCTGCTGTACTAAAAGTACCTTTCAGGGTGGAAAAACTCTGCCTTAAAGCAGTGCTGAGCAGGAGCTCTTGGAGTAAACAGTGGAAGAGCCCAGAGGTGTGTGAATTGAGTCAGACAGCCCTGCTCGTACTCTGCCTTGTCTTCCCTGCGAGATCATCTGCCCTTTCTGAAATACTGAGGGCTGTTAGAAGCTCTTTTCCTCCCTGCCATGCCTTGTATTACCAGTGTTTCAATCTGAGCACTTAGACCAATTTGATTGATATATGATCCAGCCTGTCTGTACCAAGGGGCACCTCTGCTGTTGGTGCTCTGCCATCTGGGCTGCCCTGAGCTGCAGCTTGAGGCTTCCAAGGTGAACTATCAAGTCAGTGTTACTGAAAATACACATTGCTGAAGCATGCTGATGCTTTCCCCCCACCATTTAAAAAATGTATTGTACTGAAAACTGCTGCCTGGGATGGGGAGGGGAAGGGGGAGAATACTGCATTTGCCCTAAAAGTTTAAAGGGATGTTTATTTTTTCAGTGCTTCAGAAGAAGGCAAAACACTTTTTAGTACTGAAAAACAATTAATGATTAAAAACCAGAACTGGTACTGAGAAAACGCTTTCATTTAATTTTTAACTTTTTTTTCTTGAAAAGGAAGCAAAATACAACTGAAAACTTTCTGTTCAAAAAGCATTTTTATTTGAAAAGCTGGTTTTGTCATGTAAGGAGTTCTTTTTTTCTCACTCCCAGTATGGTTTTGTGCAATGTAATGTGTGACCACCCAGGGCTCCTTCTGCACTTTCCCCATGGCTCACTTGTGGGGCTGTTTTCCTGAGACATGCAAAACAGTACTGATCTACAAATGTTCAACTAAAAATATAAGAAATCTGTCTAAGATATTATTTAATCGGCAGAAATTTCAGTTGCAGACCACAGTTCAGAATATTCTTAAACACACTGTTTGAAGAGGAGCTTAGACATTGATAACTTGTCTGTTTTTTCCCCTCCAGTGCTTCCAGCTGGTCTAATAAAAGGGAAAAGCTCACCCTGTGGATTCTGCTTTGCTGTTGAATGTGAGGACAAAATATGTCAAGTGAATATTGCTTATTTTCCAAAGCTACAAGGGACTGAAAGGGGTTAGGATGAGATCTCACTGTGGCAAAACTGGGATTACAGACTTGGATATAACAGTACCTTTTACCTGGATCTTTTTAGGGCTCTGGCTCAAACCTGCTGGCTCAAGGGCTTCAGAGACAGAGCCCAGGAGGGGCTGAGACACTGAGGTCCTGGCTGCTGGCTCCCCGCTCACGTCACCAAGGCACATCCTTCTGCATCAGTCTCATCAGCTGTGCCAGTGTCACCGGGAGCGGAGCTGCACAGCGGTGCCTGCCTGAGCTGAGCTACCTGTGAGTAGTGCAAAACCCCGTGCTAACGCCAGACACCATCTCTGCTGGGGTTTTAACCCGAGCTCACAGAGAAAACAGTAATTTGATCATTCAAGCGCACTGCTACGCAGCCCCGGTGATGATAAGGGTGGTTCAGTTCCAGCATTTGCAGGGTGGAAACTTTTTCCCTGATGGTTTCTGTGCTGTGATTCCGCCACCCAGCACATGCCATCCTTGACCACAAACATGCTCATTTTCCTCTATCATTTCCAGCCACCCAGCACAGCACCTCTGTGGCCCCTCTCCCACGCCGCAGCCCCGCCGTGGGAGGACATCGCTGTGCGTTCAGGATCACGGTGGGAGCGGGGTTTGTGTGTTGGCAGGACTTATCTGCAGCTGTGGGAATGTGTTCTGCCAGAAGCCCGCGTCTCCTGAGCATTAATTACACAGCCCTGTGTGCTCCTCTGTTCCCAGGTGGAAAATGGAGATACCCTTCTTAACCCACACCATCACTTCAGTTCACTGCAGCTCGCAAGGTGCTCCTGCATCCACAGAGGGGAGGCACTGGAGAAGTGACAAAGATGATTAATAAGGAGGTTATTAACAAATGCTACAGGTCAAATTCCACTCCAGTTCCCAAGTTTGTGCTTGACACGGAGGTCAGTGTGGTGAACAACTCCCCATGTGGCTGGGAGCTGGACTTGACCTCTGAATGTAAAGCCAGGATAGGCAAAAATTAGGTTAAGTAGATTTGACCTGCACCTGATAGGAATGTTTCTGAGGGCGTGAGGTGCTTTCTGTGGTATTACTAGAGTGTAAAACCATCTCCCAGGTGAGTTATGAGGGACTGATGTAGCTGTTTTGCAAGCTGGTTTATCTAAACTTTTGGTATTTGAGGGGCTGTTGACAAACAAAGCTTTTGAATCTCTGATGGCTTGGGCAGACAGCAAACTGTGTACTCACTGTGGGGGAAAGCACTGCTCCTCTGGAGTGTGGTTTCCATTTAAACATTCGGAGGTTTCCTAGCTCTGGCCTGTGTTTATCTGTGCCAAGTGTGAATGGGAATTGGAAAAGGAGAAAGAGAGAATGGCTCCGTTTTAAAAAGCTAATTTAAAAGCAGGCGCAGTCTTCTGTAAAGATGATTCTGATTGTCCAGAGCTCTTTTAAAGGAACAAGGTTAAATACGTTTTATTGAGAATATAGGATTAGACACACACACACAAAATGAACAACATCGTCTTTATTTATTTCATACTTGTATAGCTAAGAGTGTAAGTCAGTCAATTCCTGATGATTCAGGAATGCAAGGGGATTTTCTGTATTGTTTTTCTATTTCATAAAGCTCTTTATCTCTGGCTTTGTATATTAGCTGTTTCTACACTGCCAGCAACCTCCCCCTGACCACTATCCTTGTGTAACCAAAGGGGGAAGACAGGCACTGACTGGAAACAGGGCAATCAGTGGAAGCTACAGGTAAAATGCTTGTGAGTCTATTCCCATGTGTCCTGATTTAACAGTATAAACCACCTCGCATGGGAAAGGCTGATGCTTACACTGCTCTTCCACACAAGATGACCAAGGGTTTGAAACAACCCTATGAAGCAGGGAATCAAAGTATTATTTACAAAGTGCTGATGTTTTGGCAAAAAACATGAACAGACCTGGTTCAAATTGACTGCAGTCTGTGTTCAAAGCCATGTCTGGAGCAGGACTGCCTTTTCTTGTATATTTTTACTCTGTGATTTTTATCTCAGCCGCGTCTGTTCATTGCCATTGTAAAAGGAAGACATCATAATTGAAAGAAAAAGCATGGGGAAGTGGGAATTTGTTTTTTGTCAGCTTTATACTCAGGGAAACTGAGGCACAGAGAGGTACTGGAGGTTTGTGAATGAAGAAAGCCTGTGAAAGAGTGGAGGATTTCGAAAGAGGGCCCAGGGCTCCCATATCATGGCATTGGCAGATGTTCCCCACGCACAAGGATCACAGGAGAGCAGCCCAAACATTCTTCACTTGATGGAGTTTGCCCACACACATCAGCAGCAGACAGGAGCTAAGGGGAGGAAGAGAGAGTGCCTCATGAGTTAAGGTTTTGTAGCTTGGTCTCTGATGGAGCAGGATGCTCCAGACTTAGATCATTTCTCAGAAAAAAGTGGCTGGAAGCAACTCATCTTAAAACTCCTTTTGGATGAGCACAGCCAAAAACTTCAAGGGCTCTCCACGTGGGCTCTTGACAAAGAGAACTCTAGTCTCAACTACACATCAATGTCCCATCAGTGGAGTCTCTTCCTTTAAAAAAAAAAAAAAAGAAAAGAAAAAACTTAAAAATTAATATATTAATTCCAGCTTGTCACGGACTGTCTGCCTTGTCTCAGCTGTCTGGCTTTACCCTCCCACCCTCATTTTAGTAGTGTCATCTCTCTAGATCCTATCTTACCTTTCTGGAGCAAACACAGGCTCTTGCTTATGTAGACGGAGCCAGGATCTGTGCTGCAGAGGAGCAGCCTGTCACTGTGTGAGTTCAAATAAGCTGTGTTGAGTCATGCCAGCTGAGGATCCTGCTGCTCAGATTTATTGCTGAGAAAAGACCAAAAGTGAATGCCCAGCACAAGGGAGGTTCTGCCTTATGTGCCCCATAGGCTTAATTAATATACAGATTTTTGTTCACTGCTGGTTCTTAAAACCAAAACCACTAACAGACAAATGATGCAAAGGACAAGGGCAGAAATGCTGTGTTCATGGCTTTTTACTGTCTATATAGCACCAAAGTTGGGTAAGGCACTCCAAGGCATTTAATAAACATGATGGCATGAAATGCTGAACATAATTAAGCCAGATGGAGCTTTGTTGTCGATTTGAGCGGAGTCACGACTGCCCTTTCCCAAGAAGTTCCTGGTTTAAGGGTCATTCTTGCCTTGAACAGAGGTTCAGCAGGCAACAGGATTTGGATCTGCTGGGCAAGGTCCTGGCCCGGAGGAGCCTCAGGTGGTGAGCATGAGCCCTAAGCACTGCAGAGCTGTGCTGCCTGGGGTGCCTCTCTTTAGCAAGGGCGTGTCCCAATGGACCTACAACTACTCAGACACACTGGTTAAACACTTGCTCTTGCTGCTGTTGGAAATTCCATAACAAAAATAGCCTCCTACAACCTGGACCTAAATTTTCTGTACATTCCTACTTATTACTTTGTTCCAGGCTTAATCTTGTCAGTGAATATTCCAGGATTCCTGTTCAGAAGAGTGGTCTACTCTTTTTTTGCAAATCCTTGGGCTGAGTCACTAAAAAGGTGTTATTTTCTTGCTGTGGTGCTGTCCAAGATTTAGAGGTTGCAATCCAACATTCAGGCAAAACAATGACCTTGGCTTGCAAGCAAGAAGGTTTTTAAAAGGCTGATTTAGTTGCTGGAGGTTCTTACCTGCTTTCTGTGAAACCATAAGGGTACTTTAAAAATTACATTTTCATCCTTTTCCCAAAGCAATGAAGGCTAGATACTCTTTTTACCTGTTGAGGAATGTGAGGTTATTTGTAGTGCTCACCTTGAGACACCTGTCTTAGATACCTGAGTGGGGAAAATACTCTTCCTAATGTTTTCATGCTCCTATGGAAGGAGCATTTAGAGACCAACCTCCCAGAGTTAGTTACCCACATCACAGTTTATATGACAACCCCCCACCTCCGGTTTCACTTCATTTGTTGCCTCTGAGAGCTAAAACTGAAGCTGCAGGAAAAATCTTGGGTAGTATAAACTCACTGTTAGCTTGTGGTCTCAAGCCAGCTACAAAAAACTAAGAGTGGAAGAGAAGGCCCAGTAGAGCTGTTTCCCAGAACATGGAAAATATGGCTGCAAGTGTTCTAGGACTGGAAATTTGGAGTTTGTTTCACTACCCCTTTTGACTGCATTTTTACCCTTGTCTGGTTCCTGTGTCTGTTTGTACCAATGCACTGGTGTTTACTGTTTGTGCTGAGTAGATTTGACAGCAGTGAATGTCCAACCCTTCCCACAGAACTGAAAGGGAGTTCTACTTACCCAGCTAAGAAGCTGTTTCATGTGCCCATGTCATCCCTGACCACAGCTAAGCAGCACATCAGCAGCCACAGTGCACGTGAGAATTGGAAATGGCCACCAATAAATTTCAAGGAATCCCCATTCACCCATAAGATGATCCATAGCCATAAAAGTTGGTGAGAGTTGTTGTGCAGATTTTTCCAAGTAACAAATGATAGGATAAGAAGAAACAGCCTCAAATTGCGTTGGGGAGGTACAATGGGATTGGATATTAGCAAGAAATCTTCACCAGCTGGGCTGTCAAGCCCAGGGCAGTGGTGGAACCACCATCCTTGGAGGTACTTAGAAGACATGTAGAGGTAGCACTGAGGGACATGGGTTAGTGGTGACCTTGACAGTGCTGGCTAAACAGTTGGGCTCTATGATCTGAAAAGTCTTTTCCATCCTAAACAATTCCGTGGCTCTGTACCTCTGGCACACTTCATCTGTTCTCTTGCATCTGCAGGTTTATCTGCTGCAGTCCCATCTTATGCTCAGCAAGAGCTGTTGAGTGGGATTGGGAGGGACATAATGGCTAAGTTTCACAGTGCCTAAATCCCTCCTTCATTGTTTTAACATCTCTGTAACATTTCTTTTTGCTTTTCCCTTCTAGAATTGAAAGGCCCTTTCATGGAGCGCAGTGACCTGCCCTGGAGGGCTCTCCCTGGCCTGTGGTTTCATGCTCTGCAGTCCCATCCAAGACAACTGCATTTGGGATTTCTCTTCCAGCCCATTTCCCACAGAGCAGTTGTGAGCGGGTACATTTCTGTAGTGCAGGACTGAGCCTGGGGAGCAGGGCAGAGCATGTGTGGGAAGGTGTCCTGTGCAGAGACTGCCCTTACACGAGAACATATATGAATAATAGGAAATTGTTTGGGTGTGGGATGCCAATGGGATTCATCATCACTGTAAGGAGTGGAGAGCACTGCTTTGGTTTGGTGGCACAGGTCCAGGCTCTGTCCCAGGACTCTGCTCCTGCCACGGTCCCTGTGGCATGGGCACACCTCTGCTGTCCCCTACAGCCAAGGGGTCGGCATCAGGGTGAACTCCAACGTGTGGAAAAGCTTGTAAACACCGCTCGGTGGTTTGAGGCCAGCAGGGAGAGAGCAGAGCAGCGGGGCATTAACTGAGGGGCTTTAGAGGATTGGGAAGGACCTGAAAGGGGAGGATTTGGTGCCACATCCTCTGGGCGAGGAGCGCTCAATGCTCGCACGCTCCTCATTGTGTGGGGAGGATAAAGCGGGGCGGCCGGAGGGACTCGGGCTCGGGGTCCGGCCGGCGCCAGCCCAAGGAGCCCGGCCCCAGCGGGAGCCCGGCCAGCCTCAATAGCCAGCCCGGCTGCCTCCCGGGCCGCCCGGCACATGGCCCTGCTCACTTTGAAGCCCCTGGTGCTGCAGAGGGGTGCTTTCTCTGGCTCTTGTTTGCTGATGATCCCTAAATTAAGAAATGCAAATCTATTCAGGGCAGATTCCTTTTCCAAAGGCAACTTGCCTCAGTTGCTAATTCCCTGCGTGGCTTCTATACAGACCCCTCAGCTTCTATACAGACCCCTCGCAAACACCTGCAGCTTTTTTTTTTCTTCCTCTCCCCCTTTTTCTAGGGAGGGGATGGCAATGGGGAGTTTATTGAAAATCTTTGTTTTCTCTGGTGCAATGAAACTTGCTTTGCTCTTTTGCCTCCTTTTCTTTCCCCTTTTCACAGAATAAATACAGCTGATCCATCTCCAGCCCCTCTGCACGTGCCAGAAGAATAAATCGCCCGCCTCGCCCCCAGCCCCCTCCTTTAATTCTTTCCCCTGCTGCTGTGTTTGCTTATTCTCACTGCAGCTGTAGTGCTGGTCGCAAGCGTGAGTTGACCTATTGCTGGTTTGTTTGGCACTGGCTCTGCAGAGCCATCCCCCAAAAAAGACTTTGAAATCAACTGTTAGAGCCCTCACTAGGCTTCTTTTTTTTTTGCTCCTCCCTCTTCGTATTATCATAGCACTTGCCTTTTGTTGCCAGTGCAAATACAAATACACACACACCACACACAGGCGTGCAAGCACCGGGGAGTGAGGAGAGCGAAGCCCCTGAAATATTGCACTGTCCAAAGTCCGCGGGTTAAAACAAACATCAACACTGCGTCAAATAGTTTGCCCGTAAGAGTCTTTTGTTATGAAGATAAGCTTGTTATCTCTTTCATTCAGATTTTAATCTGACAGGTCATTTGCATACTGCCAGCCGACTTCAGGGTGTGCATTAGATCCACTTTGCATTTAAATCCTCTGTCAGTCAGGCAAATAAAAAAAGGGGGGGGGCGGCGGGGGGAGAGAAGCAAAGAACCCCTTTCAGATACTCCCAGTTATTGCTACTACTTTTTGTGCTGATTGTTGATGCAGAAAAGTTCTCCTGGCTCTTGCGGCTCTGTATGTTTTTGGGTAGCCAGGATGTCATGAGCTGCATCATTGAGGTCTTGCAAAAGATCCCATTGTGACCCCAGGGCCCCTTCCTCACCCAAATCCCTCTTCAAACCCTGCTAGGCAGACTCTTTCCCCACACTGACCTCTGTTGCCCGGTAAAACCTAGACCCCGCCCTCAGTCAAGTTAAGCCTGTCTTGGGCTTGCATGAGAAGGGATCAAGCCCTTGGGAATAACAGGACAAGGAACAATGCCTCAATGCAGTTAACAAGCCACCTATGTAGCAACTTCCATGTAAATATGCCTTTTCCCTTAGTTATTCTACTTGTCTTATATGTCTCTCTATATTTTTATTTCTTCTCCACCTGAAGCCTGATCCTTCATCCTTACTCCCGAAGCTACATCACAGGTGCTGGAGGGATTCTAGGGACAAGGCTGCTCTTACAGGTAAGAGGAATTCATCGTGTGACTGTGAAAGAGAGAAACACAAGCCACCTGTGGTGCAAATGCAGGTTGGTGGGGTTGTGTTGCACTGTGGGCGCAGAGAGCTACAGCAGTTTCTGGTGTCTGGAAGGTACCATAGGCACAAAATCCCAAACAAACCAACCAAAAAACCCCACAACACTCGGTGAAGGTGTTATCAAAATGCATGGCTGCTGTGGATCTGTGGTTCTTACCGCTGCATTTTTCTGTGATGGCACAAATTGGGAATTCCAGCTTCTGGATGTGATTCCTCTCACATCTATGTTTGGACATACTGCTCATGCTCACTTTTCTCTTCCTGAGACCAGACCAAATAGTGTCAAGATTTCTGTGTTTCTTGGAGATTCAAGCAGAGGTTCCAGCCTGCCCTGCTTTGGCTGTCCCCACCATCTGGCCATGGACCACCAGCTCCTGCCAGCTCCTGCCAGCACCTCCCTCTGCTTGTGGTGTTTCCTGCACCTCCTCTGAGATGCTGAAACAATGAACTGCAGACAAGATTAAACCTGGTGCAATTCTTGTCCTGCGCATGGACGTGTAACCACAGCTCTGCTGAAGACCACAGAAATTATCCTGGGGTAAGTGAAAGGTAAAACTATGACTCTCCTTCCTGAAATACAATGGACAGCCCGTGAGACAAGGCCACAGTCCCCCTACAGAGAGGGATGGTGTTCCTGGGGATTGTGTCACAAACCACAGCAAGCAGAGCTATAGGAGAACATTTCCTTCAGCCCCAATGGGGTTAAAGATTGGATCTGATGAAATTAGTGTATCCAAAAGAGAAGAGTGAATAGTTGCAGGGCATTTATTCTGCTCTAATGTGACACGTTCAATTCTTCTGTTCAGAGCCAGTAATTTTCTTACATATATTAATTATTTGAAATAATTCTCTGAATAACATCTAGGAATAATTCAGGCAATATATCTTGATAATGAACCCGTTACTAGTGAATGGTTGAAATCTCAGCTGTGCTGGTGACTTTGGCTTCGGTGAACGTTCACACGGCATTGTTTCTTCTCTGAAATACTAGTACGTGACTTTCAGAACCAGATTCTGGTCTGAATTGCTGTGTTTATGAGGTTTCTATTATTTGCCATTTCGGTAAATGTTCCTGACAGTAAATGCCATTGTTAGAATGTTATTGGTAAACAAACATAAAAGCGTGTGAATGCAGGCAGACTAAATTTAAACCATTTATTTGAAATGATGGTGAGGAAAAAGGTTTGAGAAATGTAACCACCTCCAACCTTAAAGGAAGTTGCTGGCAGAAGGGTTTCTCTTCACAGCTGATATCTGATTCACTCTTTTCTGATTTCTTGTCAGGATTTCTCAGGGCAACACAGAGCAGCAAATCTTTCCAAGCAGAGTCCCACATACTGCCACAGTAATGGAAAAACAGGAGCATTCCCAGTGCTCTGGCACTCTGGGATAGGCTGCTCAACAGTGTTTGCATGGGGCCGTCGTGTCCCTGAGCGCGGCGTGTGGTACAGGCAGGAGAGGGGTGTGCTGCTCCTGCTGTGGCTGCCATTTCTGGAGACGACTGGGACAAGGTGATTGAGATATCCAGTCCGTGCTGGGGCTCTCAGGCAAGGGAGCTGTGCCCTCAGTGATTTATCATCCAGCAGCACTGCCAGCGTTACCAGGACTGAGGCAGCCCAGAGCGGTGTCCAGCGCCGCTGGCTGAGCGAGGAGTGTGTCTTTTGTGCCGAGGAGTGGCAGCAGAGCCATCCCCAGCCAGCA
This sequence comes from Pachycephala philippinensis, assembly GCA_013397055.1. Taxonomy (NCBI): domain Eukaryota; kingdom Metazoa; phylum Chordata; class Aves; order Passeriformes; genus Pachycephala; species Pachycephala philippinensis. The sequence continues at coordinate 1,482,497 of VWZT01011968.1, forward strand.
GCGGGGAGAGCTGGCTGGGCACTGCAGGTGTGACCGTGCTGCCAGGGCAGGGCCAGCCCCGCTCCTCTCCCTGCTCCAGCCAGCCAGCCCTGTGCTCTCACAAGCATGGGAGCATTGGAGTTTGGGAGGGATTTTCTGTCCAAAATCTGGACTGTTTGGCCAAGGATGGAGTGGAAAGGAAAGGCAGAGACGCCCGTATGCAAATAGGGAAGAGCTCCTTCTGCAATCTGGTTTCCAACTCATGCCCTAAAATTGACAGCACTTCAGACCCCTGGACTAAGGGAAATGAATGCAAAATGAGAGCTCTGCAAAATGCCTTGGTTCAAGGCCAGCTCTCTTGCTTTGCTTTGCTGCTCCTTGGCATCAGTCTTTCAGACAAGTAAGCAAGTCAATGGCTAGCTGTATTGCCAAAAAAAAATCTTCCTAGCTGTTTTCCATATAGCTAATGAGAATGCAAATGTGCTCGTTTTCCAGGCTTGCTTACAGCCTCTGCTGCTTCCTTTCTATGGATGGCACCTAAGTGTCCTTCCTTTTGCCATGTGATCTAAGTACATCACACTGGCTGGTGGGGTTGTCCTCGTGTTGCCAATGAGAAATGGAGTGTTTTGAGTGGAACAACAAAGTAGGAGGCAGAGCTTCTCAAGCACCTGCTATGCACTATCCTTCCACATGCTGTCCCTGGAGGGTTAAAAAAAGACCAGTTTAGAATAAGAAAGGCAGACAAGAAGGTCTGTCTTTGTAAGTTAGGTATCACATCAGAGCCAAAGTCACACGGCATGCAGACTGCAGTGAGCCCACGGTTGGGCAGTGTAGGGTGTCTTTGCTAGGCTCTCCTTGGGAGTTTTCCTTCTTCTCATGAGCGCTCTCTTCCATACTTACAGAAGTAGTGTTGCTTCTCTAATCCCCCATCAAAAGGTTTCTCACTGGGCTCACAATGTGATACCACTTAGAGCTGTGATCCCTTCAGAAACGGAATGGTGACTCTGTAATTTCACTGTGCTTCTCTGTTGAAGAACAGAGCCTCTCTTGACCAAAATCTCTCTTCGTGCACTGTAAAATCAGCCCTGGGTGCTTTTCAGCTACCCAAGCCTGGACAGAGTCCAGGCAGTGTCCCAAGCCCTGTTCTTCAGGGACATATGTCTTGCCTGGCTCCCTTTCTGGGGATGTTGGATCAGAGATGAGAGCTCAGTAGCTTGTGGGCATTGTTGCATCCTCTGTCCTGATGGGCACTCTGGACTCTTCAGGGACCGTGGGGACAATTCAATAAAGGGACACAACGTTTGCATAGGAATTTTTTCCACACAGACACACACACTTCATCCCTAGACAATGCAGGAACGCTGCAAAGCGAGGCAAAGCTGTCGCCTCCTGAGCGTTGCCCTTTTCTCATCTCTCCCGTCTGGTGTATGTCTCCAGATTTGCCTCCAGTCTTTCACAGAGCTCAGGTTCCTCTGGCTGAGCCTCCCACTCCGGCCACCAAAGGGCTTCCTCTGCCCTGGGAACAAGTCCCTTTTAAAAGCAGCCTGACATCTTTCCTTTGTTCCTGGCTTTCCACTAGGATTTTCCATGATGCAATCCCGTATGGGGTTACTGGCAAAGAGCTGTTAAAAGTCAGTAGCTCTGCCTGGAGCAAACCCATTGTTCTGCCAGCGCAGAGCCCTTCAATGCCGCTGACTCCTGCGTGGCCTTGCTCCTGCTCCCCAGCCCCACCGGTGGGAGGGATGTCCAAATCCAGGAGGGAAACAGCCACAGGCACAGCACAAAGAGCAGTGGGTGATAAAACGCAGCCACAGCCCCGGACCATACTCCGGCCGTGGCTGGGGACTGGGCTGGGATTCACCAGATGCATCTCACTTTTCTTGGGGAAATTCACAGGCTGCTGCTCCAGCAGAGAAGGGTTATTTTGGAGTGGAAAGTGAGAAGCTGTAGCTTTTATCCTTTTGGAGGAGCAATTTGCAAGGAAAACAATGCAGGATTCTCTGGAATAAGGAGTATTAGCTGCATCATCTTTTAAAAATAATTTAGCCAAGTGAATGTTGGCTGGGGATTAGCACCCTTGCAGGCGCTTGGGTTGCAGTGAGGGGGTGTTTGCTGAGATTTATTGATGTTGGGGATTGTTCCAAATGCATAGGTGACATCTAATGCCAAAGCAGCTCTCTGGCTTGCTAATGAGATAAGTCAAAGGCTCTGCAAAGTTTTCAGCAGTGCAGCCATTAACCCCAAGACTACAATATCCTTTGTGTTTTTCCAGCATGTTCTGCCAAGATTTCGCCTTAAGCAGAGAAAAGATGAAAACTGGAGTGTCTTACAGCTGAAAACTGCTGTCTGCTGTGCTGTTCCCTGGGACAGAGAAGAGCCTGTGTATAATCAGCACTGAGCAGGGAAACATCCCTACTGTCCAGCACAATCATTTTCTTCAGTGTTGGACAAGTGGAAAAAGGAAAAAAGCCACTGAGAATGGTCCTGTCCGGGGAGTTGCAATCTCACATCCCCCACGCTCCTCTGCTTCTGGTGCTCGGATTTATGGGGCTCCAAACTCAAGTTTCAGAAGGGCTTTCTGGGTAGTTACATCAGGTACTTCAATTTCATCCAAGCAGGTCTTGTTATGGGAATTACTTTTTGTAATGTGGTAGTAATGTGGTTTTCATTTCTACCCTTTACTAGGGATTGCACACTTGAAGTGGAGATAGGCTGCAGCTGAATTCCAGTAGTAACTGACCAAGACTGGTGATTGGAAAAACCCCTCAGTTAAGATATTTGTAGGAAATAAACAAATGCTGTTTTAGTGATGTTGAAATGTTTAGTGACTTCATTTTGATGTGCCTGTGCTATTGTGTTGGAAGGACTTCAACTTTTGTATTCTGTGCTCTCCCGCAAAACATGAAACACTTATTCCTAGAAATATCCTTCCGTTTTATTTAAATCAATAAAAAAAGTACCTCCCTCATAAAAAAAGAAAAAGTTTAGAGTTAAACTGATACTTTTGTTCTGCTCCAAATTTTTTAAAAATGCCAACTACATCAAAATAAAAACCAACATGATTTGGATGTTTGAAGCAAAATTCTTGTTTCCTTTTATTCTCTGTAGTTTCTTGGTGAGGAATTACTTCCACTTGGGACACTTAGAGAATGATTTGCAGAGTTAAAAGATAAAAAGGGAACAATCCAGGGTCATAGATGTGTCAGTATCGTGGGTAGGTGCTGTGGGACTTCTTCCTATATTTCACTTGAAGAGTTGAAAAAACCAAGGCAGTGACTCAGTGGTGAGCTAATGAATTATTTCCAACCTTCAAGGAACAAAACCAAATAGTTGTGATAACAAGATAACACATGCTCTGTTATTGCTAGAAGTATGCTTCAGTCTCATGTGTATGCTGAATAAACAGCATTGGACTCTTTGCAATGAGAGAAACATTTTGTATCACCCCTTCTACCATGAAAAAGAAGTGGTCTCCTGACCACTCCTGGGGGGTGATTCCAGTGTGGATAAATGCAATCTCAAAGACTGGTCATGGCTGATTCACTTGACAGAGCCATTCTTCACATCCTTTCTTTAATGTCCAAAATGAGCAGCTCACCTGTCCCTCCAGCCCTCTGGAAGAGGCAAAGCCATCAGCAAGACCATGATTGTTTCCGTGGTCCCCCTACTGTGCCACTTCAGACAGTGCCCAGCTTTGCTCGTGCCCAGCTCCAGCTTTGGGTTTTACAGGATTGCTGTTCCCAAAATACACGTGGGCTGCGCCAAGGATGAGTCAGAGGGATGCTGTTAGTGGTGCACTGGGTGGTGCAAGTTAGCTCTTGTTCATGGGAGTCCATGAGCAATTAAAGGCTGAAAATTGTAATTAATGCCAATCAGCATGAGTTAATGGAAAATAGAATGTGATGTCTCTCTTTGGTTTAGTTGATAAAAGTGATAGTAGTGTACAAGACTTCTGTGAGACATTTGACTGGGTACCATATGACATTTTGATTAAGGATCTAGAGCAGTATAAAATCAAGAGGGTGTGCATTAAATGGATTAAAACCTGGCTCCCTGACAGGTCTCCAAATGTAACTGTAAATCATCTGCCAGCTGTGTTTGTAGCAAAGTCCCTCCAGTATCCTTGCTTTTAATATCTTTATCAATGACATGGAAGAAAACGTAAAATCACCACTGATGTGGTCTGTTGATGGTGTGATGAGAAGGAAACAGTAAATAATGGAGAGGGGAGGTCACTGATAGGGAGGAATACAGAGTGCTTGGGGAGCCAGGCTCAAGCAAACAAGAAATATGGTGATGCAGGTGAACACAAGAACAAAGAATAAAAGCTGTATTTACAAGAGTGTGAACTCCAGGGAGAAGGATCCTGAAGAAGCTTTTGGGACGCTTTTTTTTTTTTGGAAAAGCTTCTTCACCAGCCAAAATCAGCTGACTGGATGGTCTTGGTGCTAAGCTGTAACTGAGCGGGAGGACACTTGGAGGTAGAAAGAGCATAGAGTGTCTTTAATTTATTTCCTCCTGATGGCAATGCTGCTGTGGTAAATAAAAGCATCAAAATGTTGGAGAGGGTTCAGGAAAGAGTCAGAAAAGTTTTGGAAAGATGGAAAAGCCCTGAGTGACCCTGTTTGTTAAGCCACCAGAGCAAAGTTGAGGGTAGAGTTGGTCCCAGTTTGCAGGTGTGGGGAGTGAAGTAAATACTAGGATTTTTTTTTTCTGTAGTAGACCACTGCACAGCAACTGGAAGCTGAGTGTGGAGGCAGTCAGATGGGAAAAAGGCTTCAAGGAGTCAGTTTGATCAGGAATTAATTTGTGCTGTCTGGGATCTTTGTCCAGGCTCAGTAACTCATGGCATACCTGAGTGCAGGGCATCAGAATCTCAGCCAGATTAAACCAGCAATGCTACACTGGCATAGCCACATTGGTGACTGACACCTGCATGTGAGTAAAAGCTGAAGCCCTGCTTATGTTGAAGTCTGTACCAAAAGTGCCAGTGGCTTGGGGGAGGTAGAACTGCCCTTGCAGGTTCTTAAGCACCTTTTTATGCTGGTCTGTATACACAAACGTCGAAAAAGCCCCCAAAGTAGTTTTAAACTAATGTAGTACAAATTCTTGGATGAACATCTCAAAATTTATTTAAAACTGCTGTAGGTGGTGCTGGTTGTGACTCCAAATCTTTAAATAGGTGTTCACAATGTAATCAGCTGTGATAGCTGAAATGTTACCTTAGCCACAACCAACTGGTTCTTGTCCACCTCAGCCTGAAAAATTATGTCCATCAGTGGTTTGTGGGGTGGCAGCCTCTCTAGGGAGGTGACAATGAGCATTTTGTGGTCAAACCATCAGCTAGCATAGGAAGACTTGGATAACAAGGATGTCCATCACAGCCTGTATTCAGAGCACAAACCAACGTCTAGGACTGGTTTAAGTGTAGTTGCACTGTTGCTATGTATTTAAGTTGTTTGTCAAACAAGGCCTAAGGCAGTTCAAGTTTCATTGAGAAGAACAAGCTAATGCCAGGGATGGCTTTACTGCAGCTTGAAGGTAGCTTAGGCTAATGCAGTTTATTTTGCAGGATCAGGCTAGGAGAGTGCATTGACAAGTGGCAGATCAGTCGCTGCCCACTGTTTATATCCTGTGAGCAGAAGAATGCCCCAGGCAGATTCATTTGGGTGTTTTATGCCAACACAATGAGGTCCAAGGGAGTCTACAACTGACATAATTTACACACCGTGGAGTCAGAAGAGCAATGAACACTGAATCCAAGAGGGACCTATTTTAACTTATATTTGCTTACAAGGCTTTGGGGAACAAATCCATGTTTTGGCTAATCCATCTAGCTGGGCACTGCATCCAAAAGGGGCAGCACTGCTCTTCTGCTTCCTGCCTCACCTTGTCTCTTGTGTTGGATGAAGTGACCATGCAACCATTAGAGGAGCTAGACTTGCTTGCTGCTTTGGCAGGCTCTGTTTTGGTGAGCTGGTTTCAAATTGGATCCAATCTACTTGGAAAAATTATAACTTCCAGAGTGGCTTCCCAGTAACTACAATCCAAAAGAGTGGGTGGGATTTTTGTGGCAACCTTTGGTTAGAAGGGGAAGGAGCCTTTTCACTAACAGCTGATTTTCTGACTTGGACTCTTTGAGATGGGCATTACGCTACCTTAAATTCCTCTTCACAACAGCAAAGCAAGTTAGGAGCATATTCTAATGAGACAAATTGTGCAAGAAAGTAGTGTGCAAGCACAGTGACTAGGTTACACAGGGGCAGAGTTAGTCGGCTAAGCAAAGAAGGAGAGTCTAGGCTGAAATAACTCACTGTATTGTGCAGGTTGAAAAGCTACAGTAAGAGGCACAGCTGCAATTCACATATCTGTGGGGTCTGTGGTGACACTGGAAGAGCCATCATTTGCCTCTTCCTTTATCTGTCACCCATCACTGCTGCCTCAAGCATGGGAAGTTTAATTTCCTATGAATCATGGTGTGACTTGAGAAGTTTAATCCTACATCTTTCCGAGCATCCACTGACAGAATAGTAGAATAAGTCTGCTGTGGTATTCCTGCCTGCTTATTTCTTGTTGGAAATTGTCCTCTGGCTGTTGGTATCTTCATCAGCTTCAGCTTCACCTGCGGGCTGGACTGCTGTGGCATCCCAGGTTGGTGGATTGGAGATGTTGATGAAAGAATTGCTTGAGTTAAAGGCAAGCGTCTGATGTCAGGGGACTCCTGCCAGTCATTGTTCTGCTGCCTGTGTGAAAACAGGCTGAATTCTGTGGTTTTGCTATGTAACATTCTTATGTAGCTGGCTGAGTCGCCAACATGATAAATGCAATTACTTTTTCCAATTGTTATTTTTGCCCAAAGCATGCAATTGACACTGAAGTCTGCTGGGCAGAAGGGGAATGTAGCGGCTGCTCACATCCCCGCAGCGGCACGATGATGTGAACGCAGGGACTGCGATGATGGGAAGCAAACACTGCACATGGTATGTCAGGAGAAGGCACCCATCTGTGTGTCCGTCAGTCCTATCTTTGGGTGTCGGTGGTTGGGGGATAATCTGCTTTCTTGGTGTCGTTGAAGGGGGAAGGATGGAGTTTCTAGGTCAGTTGAAGCATGATTTTCCCTGGAAAGGTGGGAGGGAGTGGGATTTGGTTGTGCAATGTAGTTGAAGGGAGCTGTATTGCATCACCTGGGAGGGGAGCAATGGCACCAGAGCCACCTCCCTCTCCCCTGTGCCCATCAAGGCCAGCCACGTCTCCAGCTCCCAACAGGAGCACTCCCAAATGGGAAAAAGGATTTGGGGCCCTTCTCCAGTGGGAGGCAAGACTTAACTGGACCCTGAGCTTGGGAGGGAGCACAACTCTCTCGTAATGGTGGGGATAAGAGTGCCTTCACAGAGTCTGGAGATGTGCTGGCTAATTTGGTTTGTCTGCATCCTTTGGGAAACCAACACTATGGGGTGACTGGTGCTGTGGGCTCCCTACACTGTGGCTTATTCAGCTGAGTAAAAGGACAGCCCAGTCAAGCTCCCACCGTGGTGGTTAAAGTTTGTTTTAGCCACCTTATCTAATCTCTCCCCTAACTTTTGCTGGGGGAAAGCGTTTATTGCTTATATCGTGTTACTCCATGGGCACTTGCTGGCTGCGGCTGTTTGCGTGTGTATATGTAGATGTGAAGCCAGATAACTTCAGGCCTTGCAGTTTTATGGGTCAGTCAATCCAAACTGCTTCCACTGGCAGATGTGGGGATGTGCTGCGTTCGTTACCTGTGGGCCATGTGCTATCAGGGTGTAAATCAGCAAAATAGGGCTCTGTTTATACACATAAATTGCCCCAATGTGACAGCTTAATACCCTTTTGACTTTTTACCCTCTGCGGGGGAGAGCCTCAAATGTCTTACGGCGCTGCTCACCCCCGGGATGACGGCAACGCGGGGAAACCAGCCCCGCTATAAAAGGAGGGAGCACGCTTTGCTCCCGTGTGGCTTCAGGCTTGGCTGCGTAGCCAGCAGCTCCCCGGAGGGGAAAGGCCCTTCCAACAGACCAGTCCAACAGGAAATTATCTGCTCACTCTTTGCTAAATTACTAGCTGGACAGCCAGTCACAGGGTCCCAAAAATGCCAGCTCCATCTGTTCCCCTAGGGACATGATTCCCAGGCACGCAAGATCCCGGTTTGGTCACCGGGAGGGCAAACCCACCCGTCCGTCCCTTCCCTGCAGCGCCTTGCGCAAGGCTCGATTTCATCTCTTCCATGGGACACGAAGGTCACATGGGTGAATTTTCCCTGCGCAATCACAGGGTAAAACGTGCCAGGCTTCCTTTAGCTCTGGCTGAAGGGTTTTCTTGCTCCAGGAGATGCTTTATTTTTTTCAGCAGATGGGAGGGTGTTTCCAGTGAGATAATAGGGAGTTGATGAGAGGGAAGAAGTGCCAGGACATTCACAACAAAATGGATTGTTGTGATATTCTGAGGAGCCTTCCAAATTTAAATGATGTGGGTGCAGGGGTAAGATCGTTGAAATCGAGATCCTCCCCATTAGAAATATCCTTTTTGCGTCACCCTATGTTGTCTCCATCATCTTGGAGAACAGGAGCTCGTGGCTGCATCCAAACCTTTGGTAACTTCCTTGACTTTTTTCCTTCATTAAGTGCATCCTGAATCCGTCTGCAGTAAACCATCCTAAACCCAGCCTAGAGAAAAAGAGACCCTCTTAATCAGGACATTTTCTTGTGCTGGCACTGAGCGGCTCCGATTGGGACTCTCAATTTATTCCGTTGTCCTTTTCAAGCCCTCCTCCCCATCAGCACCTGCACTTTGTTGGAGTGTGGCAGGTCCCAGCTCACTTCCATGCTCCCACCCCAAACAAGAGTATCCCTGTGCCCTTGCATGAGAGAGAGACATCTGCAGCAGGCCTTTCCCAATCTGCTTTTAAAGTGCAAGTTGAGCCTGAAAATTGATGCTGTAGGAGACTGACCTTGTGAGAACGTCCTTCCCTCTGGCTGATCCCGGGTCAAATGCTCTCAGTTCATGAGTCACTGACTCCCACGGCAGCTAGACTGCTCCTACCTCCACTTCTGCTCGCCCAAGCAGCAGGAAAGACCCTGCAGCTGGGATGTTGCATGGAGCAGAAGGTGACCCCATCCCTGCTCCTGGCCTTGGATCCCCTTGGTGCCCAAGAGGTGGCTTTGGTGCAGGAAGAGCTGAGGACCAGCTTAGGTGGCTGGAGAGCAGTGCTGGTGCTACCCTGCACCTGCAGGCACCTCATTTTACCTGGCTGGGACTCCTTCCCATGATGACACTACTCTTGTGGCATTTCTCAGATCTCAGTTTAAATTCTCAGCCCAAATGATGCCATTTCTACAGTGCACTTAGGGTGATTCAGTGAACTGTGGCTCCCTGCAGAGAAACATGTGAGGCAACTCCAGGTTGGATGCTCTGGTGTTGAACATCAGGAGTGCCCATGCTGCAGCCTTTGTCTCAGTGTGGGTTCAGTGTTCTCTTCTTGTCTGCCCAGCTCTGGCAAGACTTGAAAGCAGTTGGTATCTTTGAGGACTCTGCCCTTCTGGTAAAGTTGGTTGAAATCAACCAGGGAGTTCACAAGTTTTATTAGGGAGAGAGACAGACACACCCACAGCAAGATCACAAAAGAGTTGTTTCCCTAGGAAACTAGGCTGAAAAAAATGATTGTTTAAGTAAGCAAATATGTTTCTTGGAGACACTAGAGCAGGGGAGGTGGGAGGGAAAGTGTGTGTTTATATAGCTGTTGACCCAACCTACCCTTAAGCATTAGTTTCTTGGTTTAAATCTCTTTATCCCTATTTGTGCCCGTTTTTATCATGCTGGTTATTAGTCCTAATGACTTGCTCTGCCCTGTGCTGCCGCCTTCATCTCAGCAACCTCCTGTTTTGCTGCAGAACTCTACAGAACACTTTGCTGAGATCAGCCCATCCAAATAACTTCACACATATAAACAATGAACCCAGTGAGGGAGAGGGGATTGGCAGGGCCCTGCAGGGGCAAGGCAGAGATGTGAGCAAAACTAATCGGTGGCTCAAGCTCTCCTATAAAGCTCCCGTTTCAGGATTTGCAAACTGGTTTCCTCTATCAGCTCCAAAGCATCAGAGCTGCTAATCCCAGGGCAGTAAAGGCCTTTTTGGTCTGAGCTGTCAGCCAAAAATTCAAGTGCCTGTTCGTTGTTCTAGTTTTTCCAAAAATGGGTGCAGTGGTCAGGTGTCCCTTTGATGCACTCCTGTTTATTTACAAAGAGACCGAAAGGTCCCATTCCCCCAAAGGTGGCAGGAAACAGGCAGGGACAGAATTTGGTACCTTGTTCTTCCTGTTAGGGCTGATCTCACATGTGAGTAAACAACGGGTGCGTGGTGAGCTGCAGCGAAGGCTTTGCTGCCTGAACAGCCACCCATCCTCCTGTTTTCCAGTCCTGGATGCCTGTGTGAGTCTCCCTTTCACTTTCTTCCTGGCTGGCTCAATGCAGGAAATCAGACTGATTACAAACTAAAGTGGAAAAAAAAATTAAAAAAAGAAAAGAAAAATGTGTTTCTTTAAAACCAGAAGAAAAAAAATATTAAAGATCATTTTAATTAGGTTTGAAAAATCTTCAGCGCAGTTGACAGGCGGGCTGACAGGGCTCCCTTTCACCGGATCGCCCGGCTCAGGGCTTTTCATCTTGCGTGCAGAATATTTTGACATTCATGCTTTCTTGGCTCCGTTTGTAGAGCCCAGTGGAACCTGCAGCCTAATTAAATGTAACAATTCCTGAAAATGAGGGTTGTTATTTTTTTTCCTAAGGATAATAATAGAGGTTTTATTTAAAAAAGAGCTAATCTATTTACTCTAGGCTGCCTGCTTCCTGACCTGGCCTCAGCACCTGAGGGGACAGGAACAGAATGAATTAGACAGGAGCTTAGTCACTGGAAAAGATGAGGGTGTTAATGCTTATGTGTGTGTGCACATGTGTCCTGCATGCTCCACTTGAAGAGTTGAGAGGTAGAAGGTTAGGAGGCTCAGATTTTCCCTGGCAGCTGACTTTTTCCCTTACTTTTGTGGTCGGGTGCTGGGTTTTAGCCAGTGTCAGACGCTGCGGGATCTAGAGGGGCTGCACCATCCCTGCTCTGGCTCCTCCACTGTGGGCACCTTGAAAACCTGGGGCTGTGCAAGCCAGGGGGTGATGGCAGAGCCTTTGTGTAGGGAGCTGTGGTAAACAAGGAGAAGGAAAACACAAGTCAGAATTGCCAAGGACAGGATGTGCCCAACTGTGCACCAGCAATCTGCACCCCTTGGTGCCCAGAGCTTTCCTTCCAGGGCTTTACTCACAGTGGTTCATTTTTACCATGGTGTCACTCCTGCTCCCTTGAGCACATCCCTGCATCCTTATGACTGGTGAAGCACAGGCCAAGCTCCAGGACAAAGACGAGCCAGAGAAAGTTGCTGGTGCCTCTTGCTGTGGGTTCCTGGGGCCATTGTGCCTCAGGTCTGTCAGCTTCCATCGCTGCACCTGGGCAGCACTGCTCAGGTGTCACTGCTCGTGGCTGCCTGTGGGCTGCTTGGCACTGAGAGCACTCCAGTGTGAGAGCAGAGCCCCTCTTTCATCTCAATCTGCAATCTCCCAGGCTGACAAGAGGACCTGGTGGTGGCAGAGGCTGAGGAGCACTCCGTCCCAAGCTGTACATGGTGGATGGCTTCCCTGTGCCACTGGGTTCAACACTGCTCATCGAGCCACCTCAAACCTTCCCACGGGCTGCTGTGGCCATTGCTCAGCCAAAAGCAGCAGGGCAGGACACCAGCAGTGCAAACCACTCGCAGATTTCCCTCTCCCCGCTTCCCCCTGCAGCTCCAGGGAGGTCCCCTCCGGCACAAGGAATCAAAGCTTCAGGGGCAGCTGTCCCTGCCCGGCCAGGGCAGGAGCGGCTCAGGGTGCCCGCTGCCTTTCCCAGCCGGCAGCCTGATGGCAGCAATGAATCAGCAGCCAGTGGACTTGTCAAAGGCATTCCTCCACTTTAATCCTATTGACAGGGACTACTGCCTGGAACAGGAACTGCGGGGTGAGCCATGTCAACAGCAGATTCTTATTACAGATAATATTGATGGGGCCTTTTCTTGAATAATGAAGGGAAGAGCCCTCTGCTTTGACGTTTGTCTCCAAAACCTAGAATTACTAAGAGTTTAACCATCGGAGGGGAGCTTAAGATAGTTGCATCTTAAAGGATCTGCTTTCTTGTCGCATTCAAGGCTGGGGAAAGGAGTTTAGCCCATACACTGGTAGCTCCGTGCTGACCTTTTCACTGCTCTTAATAAATGTTACAGTTAAATAAAGTCGGATGGATTTTTCTATCTACTGTAGTATGTTATCCACTTTCTGGGGGGAAAAAAAAAAGGTAAAAAAACCCCAAATCCCTGTTTAATATCACTGTTACTCATTATCTTTGGTAGCTGCAGGGCGAAAGGGAAGGAGGAAGGGCAGGGGCAGGACAATTCTGGCTGTATTATCAGGGTAATTCCTACCATTGCACACGATTATGTGTGTCTCTGTAAAAGGGTGAATTGGGGCTGTTTAAATCCATTGTGATCTTACTGCCAAAGCTCAAACCAGGATCAGCAGCTCTGGAAATATTTGGGGAAAGTTTTGTTTGTGTGTTTTTTAGTTTACTTTCTTACTTTCCACCCTTTAAAAGAGCAAAAACCCCTCTCTGTCTGGTCTGTATCGCTTGGTTCCCTACAGGAGTGGAGGCACCAAAGCTGCAGGGGAGAGGCTGCCTGGGGAGTCAAAAGAGGCCAGAAAGCATCAGCTGTTCCAGGAAATAACCTGTCCTTGCACATTTCCTCATGTTCAGGCTTCAATATTGTGAATGCAAGCACTGTGATGAGAGAAGGTAAGGAAGGAAGACAGGACTGAATAGTAGGCATTCTTGGATTTTAGATGTAACCAGGAGCTCAAAGGTGTCCCTCTGATGCCTTATACCAGGGACTTCTCTAAATGGGGGTTGGACCTCTAGCTCCTGTTGGGACAGATGAGGAAGACTGCAGGCAAAGTTGTCTCTTGTCCATGTTTCTACCTCCCAGATCCCAGAGCTGGCCCAGGACTGAACTGGCAGGTGGTTTAAGTTAGAGAAGCCCTGTGGCTGCTCTAACTTAAGCCAGCTGGAATCTCTTCTGGGGCTGGTTCTACCAGCCAAGGTTTGCTGGATTATAACAGGGCCCTGAAAGCCTCCAGCCCATCACTGCATGGCCTTCACAAGAGGACCAGGGAGCAGATGACATGAAAATGTCAGGGCAGTTCTCAGCTGGCGCTTAAGGACAGCCTTAATTCCTTCACACTGCTGCAGAAAATTAGTATCTGATCCAAGGAAGCCTGTTCTCACGGTATTTTTAGTCTGATTGTGAAGACCCTAGGAGTTCTGGATTGCCCTTAAGTTTCTGAATATTGGGCTTTCTGACTTGAACTGTTAAATATTTTCCATACATAAACAGCAGCCACAAAATTTCAGGTTGGATGTCTTGTGTTTTAGATTTTTTAAAAAAATGAAATGCCAGAACAAGACAGAAGAAAAGCAAAGTCTCTGAGCAGTTCAGGTACTCTTCTCATCTGAGTGCATCTCCTCCCCCTGAAACGGGTTCTTGACACAGGGACTAAGTGGCCTCTCTTGGCACAGTTCTTAAAAGTGCAAAGACCCAGCAAGCACAGGAGGGACCATTCCCTGGGCTGACTGATCCCCCAGCACACGATGGGGTGCAAAAGAAGGCAGCCCATGCTCTCAGTGTGCACCCTGTACCTCTCAGCATTGTCCAGTGTTCTAACCTCCCTGGATCTTCTGATTAACCCAGGAACAATCACGGCTGACACGGGCACTTGTTTTCCTGGAACCACAGACCCCCCAGAACCACCTCACAGAGCAACTTTGAAATCCCACTGAGGTGCAATCTTCCTTCCCTTCCAGCCATGATTTATTCCTTTTTTCTTCCACAAGGCCAAGGTGTGGGGTAGAAACTTAGCCCTGCTCCTAAAAAAGGGGACATCTCCTCATCTCCATGTTGCTGCACAGGGAGCTGAAATCTGGCCCAGCCACTGGTGGTACCTATGGAATTGGCTGACCCTTCAACCCAAGGGCTCAAAAATCAGTTGGGTCTTCCAGGTCATAAAGGGGTTTTTTTACTCACATCTTTAAAAAAAAAAAAAGTGATAAATATTGTTTTCTCCATGCTTTCTTTTTTGGTTTGGAAGTGCCTTAGGATGCACTGAGTTTATATTTCTCAGCTTTTTTCTAGAACCTGGAAGTCCATGAACTGCTTGTTCCTTTTTCTTCTCTTTTAAAAATGAAATCTGAGATTTTTGCATAACACATTGAAGCAAGAAGCTGGGGAGTGGGTGAAGAAAAACATCAAGTACTGTGGGACTAAAATTGCAAGAATTGGCAACACTGATTTTTTTTGTTTTTCTTTCTCTTTTCCAGAGAAAAAGAAAACCACCCTCCATTTTGCTGTGCCCCAGCATTGTGAACAAAAAGAAAAGGTGCTTCAGGGCAGGAAGAAACTGTGAAGAAATAGGTTTTCAAATTCCATTTGTATTGGATTGTCTGAAAATTGTCTCAAGAGCTCCCTTCTGGAGACAGCTGCCCTGCTCTGAGGGAGGGCAGAGACATGTGTGGGGAGAAGCTGCGTGGGGGTCTCAAGCTGGGACAGGACTCAGGTTGCAGTTGCTTCTGATTCTTCTCCGGTCTCAGCAATGCCAGGTTCTCAAGGAGGACAAGGAGAGGTCAGGTGTGCAGTGGAAAGGCTCCGTGAAACTCTTCCTCCCCACAGGAGCATCATCTTCTGCACCAGAGGTCCTGGTTGGCCAGAACCAGTCCTGGCAGGCAGAGAGGTGGAAGAGGACAGGCTCCCTTCCTGCTGGTCACCTGGAAGTCATGGCAATGCTGTAGTGCCCTGTGCTCAAGGAAAACATGCAGAAGGACCTGAGTCTGTGCTAGAGGTGTTCATGTGGTGGTGGTACCCAACCACACCTCTGGTGCTTGCGAGACTCCCAAGCCACCAGCAGCCAGAGGGATCCATAGGTGGAAGCTCAGAAAAGCAGGATATTGCCCTTAACACATCACATCCCAAGGGAGGGTGTCCCTGGGAGTAGGGACGATGGTGTGGATCTCTGCTCATGCACCCACAGCAGGTACCCACTGCAGGCTGCTGAGCAGCACAAGTGACTGCGCCTGTCTCGCCTCGGCTGCGCGGGGCTGCACAGGGAACTGTTATTTATTAATGGTTGGCACGAGCTGCTGGAACGGAGGTAGAGCTCCAACTGCTATTCCTGCCTGTCCTCCATCCCTTGTGCTCATATCTTTCTCAGGCTCACTCCTTTTGGGTTGAAATTTTCCATGCTTCGTCTTAGCCCAGTGGCACTTTTTTGCTGAAGATATGGACTGTGCTTATTGGAGTCCTCTTTGTGGAGCACCTTGCTAACCTCTGCCTTGTGGTAAAGGTCCATCTTTCATGTCTCAGGAGACATCAGGCTGAAGAAAATCCATAGAGGATGGATGTTACTTTATTTACTTGTTTATTTATTTGAGAAAGTTACTTAAAATCTTACATTTCAGTCAACTAGAACTTAAAAGGAAATCTCTTGTTTAGATCTTCCCCAGTGGAAAACTAAGCAGCTCTGGCAAAATTAAAGTTTTTCCACGGAACATTAAGATTTTGTAAAAAATACACTTTCTATTGAAAAAAAAATATTTTGATCATTAGTTTTTCATCTGCTCTACTTTTTAAGGACGATTCAAAAACATAAAAGCAAAAATCTCCACTTCCTACGTCTAATGTATCAACTTTTTTTTTTTTTTATCATGACTTCAATTCCATCTCCTTAGCGAGGAGGCTAGAAAAATTATTCAGCTTAAGGAAAAGCATTTTATCAGTTATAAAGTTGTGGAAATTTAAAATGGGTATCTTAGTGCAAGTATTGGATTTGCAGCTCGCCTTTCTTCCTATCTGGGTCGAGGATGCCAGACTTAAAAACCTGGTGTTAACTTAGTTAAGGGTATCTCTGGTAGGAGGCTTTTGGTTTGTGGTGGGGTTTGTTTGTTTCTTTGTTTGGGTTTTTTATAAGGACAGCTGAAATGCAGAAAAATCTGTTTAGGACTGCAGGATTAAAAATTACCTCTGGGAACTGGGAGATGTCCATTCATGGTGATTCTGAAACAGTGATTCCAGGGTTGAATTTATCATTTACAGGAGGCTTGGGGTTTTAATACGTGTTTTTCCTCAGGATTTTCAAACTTAAAGATTGTTTTCCTTAGACAACCTTCCTTTTCTTAGAAAGCTAGGATAACCAAATACTAAGCTTAACTAATTAAATCTTCAAAAGTTAGCAAGTTCCAATCCAAGGATTAATGGCATTACAGAGTTAATACAAGCTCATTGTGCAGCCGTAGAATTTTCTCTATCCCCTTCTCTACCCCATTGTGATGGGGCAACTTCTTGAATGTTCAGAGATTCTCCCTACAAGTAGATGTAAATTTGGCACTTTCAGACATGTGCATACATGTGCAGAATCAGTGTAGACTATGCACAGAGCACAAGAAATAATTCCTTGCACACAAAACACATTCAAAATGGCTAATTTGCAAAATACCCAGGTTGCATTGTGGTGGATGACTTGATTTGAAACATTAGAATAGGTGATAAGAAGTCATGCTATGGAATCATTTATATATATTTCAAATGACTCCCACTTAAAGGGAAAAAAGTCTTTATAATTAAACACGACAGATAAGAGCAACTGTGACACTTTAAATAAATGTGATGGATTTGATTTTGAAGTAGAGTTTAAGATTCTGGGGATGTGCTGAAGAGAGAAAAAAACGTGTGCTCAGAGCTGAAAATTAAGATATACTAGAGACCATCACTAAAAACTAAGCAGCCTCACAGAAGTCTCCTGTTCCTGATGGCCTTCAGCACAGAGCCTCCTAGGAAATGGGAGGGGGATTAATTTAATGAGTGCTGAAATACAGAGGCCCTACAAGGGGAAGTTTAGAGCTTCTTTTCCATGCCTATAGCCATCCAAGGAGAAGACACCCACAAATCTAATCATGGTGGAAATAACTCTTGAGGACTGCTGCATCTTTGCAGATTTTGAAATAAATGCAGGTCCGATTATGGGTTAGATGTTGGATATAATGGGCATTATGTTGGTCATTGGATAGAGGCTTGGCAACCAGTTCAGTCAATAGTTATGTTTAGGTTTTGGATGTGTGATCCTAGGTCCTGTGTTGGACTGAGTTCCTATGGCTCCTTCAAAGATACGTGGGCAGGAGGTAGAGGGGGACAGCTGTATAACAGAAAGAGGGGAATAGGTATTTCCCACCAGCACTCCAATTTGCAGAGCCCATGACCAAGGTGAATTTAAAAACACGGATTTCTGCAGCACTGTCTTCTCATT
This sequence comes from Pachycephala philippinensis, assembly GCA_013397055.1. Taxonomy (NCBI): domain Eukaryota; kingdom Metazoa; phylum Chordata; class Aves; order Passeriformes; genus Pachycephala; species Pachycephala philippinensis. Next base: position 1,499,910 of record VWZT01011968.1, read on the forward strand.
TCTTAGCTGTTGCTCAGGCAAAGCTGTTATTAATTCAGGAGGAGTCTGCCTGAGCAAAAACTCTTCGGAGTCCAAAATATTTTGCAGAGAGTAAATATGAGAATTATTCACCTACCACAGAACAGCATCAGCCCCTGGGTGGAATGCAGGAGCTGTTTAACAGTGCACAGAAACATTTCCCCAAAGTTTTGGACAGGAGTCGAAGGTTTCTGAATGCCCAATTGAAGCTACAACTGAAAGAAACAAGCAGTACGGGCCCCCTCCCTCACCTTGGTACTGGATGGGTTTAGGAGGGTGAGCACCACCCACCTGAGTACCACACCACTTCCTCTAGGACACTGGGAGATTTTTCTGGAGCTCACCCATCTGCCCCAGTCCTCCACATGAGATCTGGCAAGTCAATCGCTCCAAGTGTCTGGGTAAGTACTGTAAAATGCTTCAAATAAATGAATAGAAATCATCTGCTTCATAAATGCCAAGGGCTTTCAACATGTCGTTTCTTGGTAAACAAAGAATTTCAGCACGACAATATCTTAGGATGTTATTGGCCATATTTGTTCCCTTGTGCATATTGAGGCGAATGTGAGCAGAGTTGCACAGCTACCCCTTACATTCTCCTTCAGCTTGGGGTTTTCTCCCTGCTGCACTGGAGATGAGGGTGTTGATCTGCACCCAGTCCCCAAAACTCCAGTTTCTGTGATGGTAAAGGGCAGGTGAAAGTTCTGCTTGTGCTTGGTTCTGCACAAAGTGCCATATACTATGACTAGAAAAAAACCCAAACAAAACAAAACACATATTTTTTTTTTTGCGGATATTAGAATGCAATAAAAATATGTGTGTGCTTCCCCCCGCGCCCCCCCAGCTAAATTGATTACATCTGGTGGCATGAAAAAAAATAGCCAAAATGTCAGACTGAGTCACACAGCCCCCTTGGGTGGTTATATTTATTTCAGGGTTGAAGCACTCATCAAAACAATTTATCCTTGGCTCTCCCTCTCTGCCTTCCCATCCCTGTGCTTGCAAACTCTTCTCTGTTCCCTAACACTTGCATTTAGCCCCAAGTCCCCTCCTTCCTCCAGTCTTTCCTTTCTCCATCTTTTTCTTCTCTGGCCTGGCTCTATCCCTCTCCTTCCTCTTTGCTACATCAACTCCAGCAAACCCTGTAATTTGCAATTCTCTGCTGGGGATAGCAGGGGAAGCTGGAGCACAGAGACAAGCCTTGATGTTTCAAATGCTGTGTCACCTATTTAGTGTCTAGTTGCACATTCCTTGGAGTGAAGTGATGTGATAAAATGTGCAAGTGAACTCCCTGCTGTGATTTCCATCATCGCTGTGACCAGTGGAATGGTGGGGTGGGACCATGGCCGCTGGGATGGACACAATTCCATCTCCAGCCTTACCTGCTCTCCTGTGGCTGCCCTGACTTGCTGCAGGGGAGGAGGTGGATCTGCTGGCTCTCTTTTGGTAGATTACTCTTTTGGCTTGATTCACCTGTGTCCCCTGTTTTCTCTCTGACAGGGAGCAGCACCGAAAGTATCTGTTTGGTGAGGAAAGTCTGTGCTGCAGTGGGTGGGAAGAACTTCATTGCCAGGAACACCAAACCTCTCTTCCCAAACCTCCTCCTGCCCAAATTACAAGGAGAATGGCCGTGTCATCTTGCTGTACATCTTGCTCTATAAACTCCATGTCAATCTTCTGTCAGGTTCTGCCTGCTTTCATGTCTTATGCCAACCACAGCTGCAAAAGACCCAGCATCCTAGGATCCTCATGGATGGAAGTGGCTGCAGAAACTCATTTCTCTGTATTTACTCCATTATGATGAAAGGGCCTGGTCTGGCAGGAACAGTGACTAAAGCTCTTATTTGCTCTTTCTCTTGGGCTGGAGGAACGCCCCGCACAAGAAAACCCCATTGCTTTCTTACTACTTCTACAGGGATAAATGATAGATGAAGAAGACAGGGATACCCTCCTGGGGATACCCTTGGCTGGGAGAGGACTTGAGAAGCTCCTGGCACTGCTGTCCCTGAGCTTAATGCTCTCTGTTTCACCCATTGTGTCTCCAGCTCCCATCCTGGGCAGCAGGCTCCTGTTGTACAGCACCACACATTTTTCTCCTGTGGTAAATCAGAGTCCCCTGGGATCTGGTATTGTACTTTTTTTTTCCCCCCCCAGGTATTTTTGTCTGTGAACCACAGAAAACTGAATAGGAGGAAATGAAGTGCAGATTGAGAACATGGTTGAGTGCACTTGCTAAAATAAAACACTGGGGGGGAGGGAGAGATTCTTTTATAATAGAAAATGAAGTGTGTTTACTTTTTATTGATGAAGTATTTAATTGTACAGAGGGTTTGAGAGATGTTCTTAGTGGCATCTCAGACTGTGCATGGACAAGAAATGCCAGTTGGTCTTTGGTACAAAAACCAGGCTAGGTTAAATATTTTATGACTGGGAAGGGCAAAGGGATGCCATGGGTTTTTGGTGATCTCTGACATGCCACAGTTGTGCCAGGAGAGCCAGGGAACACCAGTGGTATCTTCTCAAACAGGGCTAGATGCTAAGATGACCCAAGACTTGTTGAGTGGATGTGTTTTGACAACACGAGGGAATGTGCTGAACGCTGCACAGTGTGGCACTGTGTCGTGGAGCTGTGCCACAGAGCCTTAGAGCCTGCCTGCTCTCTCTTATGCCTCTGGCTTATTTTCTTAAACAAGCACAAGCAAGTGCAGGGTGTAGAGATAAGGCTGTGACCTTTCAGATTATTCTGTTACTCTACTATAAATACTGGATGGGTCCAGTGAGGCAGCTGGGTTCTTTTGTGAGGTTAAAATAATTTCATTAATTCAGATGTCTAAAAGTAGCAACCTACAGTCATCAGTGACCTGGGCTGCTTTTTTTGTGGGGGACAGATCTCTAGAGTCCACATCCCATCTCTGGAGCTGCCCTGTTCTCCCTGTGTTTCTGAATCACTGTCTGAAAGACTGTAAAAGTTTGATTCAGTGAAGGATCATGAGGCTTCAAAAGCAGAGGAGACAAAGAGGCTTGGAGTCTCCATGACAGGTCTTTGCACCTTTACAAGAAGCATGGGTGCAATCAAGAGGTGTACTCATAATGAATTAAACGGGGCTGCTTTTGTTTGGTCTCAGTTATGTAAAGTATCCAGGGAAGCTCTTAAGCACACACCAAGGTCAGTGAGAGCTAAGCACCTTTACAAAGCCTGCCTGGATCAGATCCTAAGCGTACAGAAACTGGACACACTGGTTGCTTTTCAGAGCCACTGTTCCCTTTAGCCATGAGAGCTGATGGTGCCACATGGCGCTGCCTCTGCTTCCAGGCGAGATGGGAGCTGGGGATCTCCTGGAAAACCTCTTCCACCTGTCCCTAAGGCCGTGAAGTAGAGCACACAGAGTTGATCCAGATCTTTTTGTCTTGTCCATCTTGCTTATTTACACCAAGTTGCTAATTCCAAAATTCCTGTCTTGAAAACACCTTAGCAAGGGAAAATGTCTAGTTATGCAGCCTCCAGATGGCACAGAGACCAGCCCAGCAGAGGAAACCTCAGCTGCAAGGGAATTGCAGCTTCATTTGCCTTCCTTGAGGATAAAAGCCTCTCATCATCTTGTGAGCTCCCACAAGAAGAGCTGGATCCTGCCACATGGGAGTGGGCAGTCCTGGCGCTGACCAGCGCGACAGCGGAAACTGGAAGGGGAATTCAGGCAGAGAAGAAATTCTACAGGGGAGAATAGATGCAAGAAATTCCTAGGAATGTTACAGAAATCAACATTCCCCCCTTCTGCTCCTTCCAAACCAACCCACCTAAAAAATGCCGTTTTGTGGGCTATTTTGGAAAGGAGTCCATGCCTGGGGAATTTTTGGCTGATGCTTATGGCTTTTAGAAATTTCTGGGAGATCAGACGAATAGAAACAGGAACCAGATGGGACTTCTAGCTGCTGGAAAGAAAGGAAGAAAAAAAAGGGGGGTGAGGGGGAATCTTTTCCTTATTTAAGATGTGAAAAGCACTTGTTCACTTTTGGGGAGTTTCCCCATTACCCTGGATTTCTTATTTTAAAGTAATTTATTCCAGTTCAATGATATGCTCTTAGGACATTCATCTCTGTTCTTGTTGTTGCTAGGATTTTTTATTTCTTTTGCAACAAAACCAAGTTTATTCTTAGGAGAATTTAAGCCTTTGCTTTAATAGATAAAAAGAGAGTCAGTGGTTGGTTTTGTTCTTGCAGCAGCCTCAACATCCCTTGGCCATTTACTTACTGAGTTTATCTTTGAGGCTGCTAAACATGGAAAAAGGCAGCAGTAGTGCAGAGTAGAGAGAAAGTGGAGGTGGAGAAGGTGGAGACAGGAAAACTGAGCACCTGTGGGTCCTATTTGAAGTAAAATGCCATGAAAGGGAGAGTCTCACCATAGTGGAACATACAACAAACCCAAATGTGCACCTTAAATGCATGGGGCCTGCAGTGACCCAACTTGTCAAGCATCCTGTTGGATTTGTGGTGTCTTGGCTGTTGGATTTTGGGGTTGTAAATCCAAAAAACAGGCCTGGTCGAGTCCCAGGTTCCATTTTATCAGACCTTGGCTCTGCAGCTGGTTCAGTTTGGAAAAACATCCCAGAGGCAGAATAGGGGCCAAGGAGCATTTTCCAGCTCCTGGGTCCAAGCTGGACTCTGGCTGGGAGTCGTGGTCCAGCCACGATCTGACACCACGCTGGGACTGGGCTCAGTTGTGCTTCCTCCTTGCCGCCTTTTGTTCCCAGGTGGGTGGGCACTGGGGGACCAGAGCGGGGGGCATGTGACAGTGCCCTGCTCTCCTCAGGGGAGCCATGAAGCCTTGCTGCCCAGCTGGCAGGGAGGAAGCAAAATAGAGACCACCTCATCGATAGAGAGGGATAAGACCTACTTGTGGACCTTGTCACTAATCTTCTTTTAAGGATCTGTTTAAAGAATTCTTTTAAGTTAATTAGGGAGGATTTTTACCTTCCAGTTTCCCAGTTATTTACTGCTTCCTGGGGGGAAAAAAAAAATGCACTTTTCCCAAGTTCCTATCTTGTTTTATAGTCTTTCCTTTCTTGATAATCTCTTCATACTATTTCTCGTGCCCTCTGAACTGCAGCCTTTCCCAAGACAGGGTCGTTAGCACAAGGCAATGACCCTTGATAAAACTTCACCCGTGGTTTTTAAGTCGATATGAGAGGAAATCCGTCCCTAGGACTTAACACTGTATAAAGTGTATTTCTAGGGAACTGATTGGAAGCTCCACAAACAACATAAGGACTGCACAGTGTGCTATGATGCTTATTTGTGGTGATGCACAAAGTCAACTGTAGATATTTTGAGACACAATAGTTGATCATTTATTTGTGTTTCCAAGCGTGTGTACTTTTGAACACATGGCTTTGGTTCCAGGGTTCGTCACAGATGGACCTAACTGAGCCAGCTGCTTGAAGCCTCTGTTATGGTGACCAATTGATTACACTAGTTTAAATGAAAAAAATGCACCAAAATGTAGGGCTTTAGATTTGAGTGTCCAAATTGAGTTCTGACGTTTGTGCCTTTCTTTTTTCCTTTGGCTCAGGCTGGTCCAGCAGGATGTCCCATATTAGAATGCTGCTCAGTTGTTGTTTTTTGTGGTTCCAGTGAGCTGTTTTTTCACAAATGTCTGGAAGGAAAGAGACATAGGGGACTTGGTTCACAGGGTTTGTACAAAAGCTTTTATTTTTCCTTTTTTGCCCCCTTTGTTTTTGCTTCTCATGGATCTGATATGCAAGTGTTCTCAGGAGTGACATGGTGGAATTTTTAAAGCAAAGTGCTTATCACATGACTCAGGTGTCTGCTGTCACAGTCAAAGCAGTATCATCCCAGGAATTTTGTTTGAATTTAGCTTCCAGCTCAAACAAAAGTCATCTGAGTAGGCAAGCTTTTACTGGTTTCACTTTGGCTTCCCACGTCGGTTTAATTTGGCCCATGTTTGCTCAAAATGTCTCCAGCTGTCTAGAAACTTGTTCCTAGCTTGCTGGAACATTCACAACCCTTTTGGCCAGTGTGACCTTAGTTATAAAGGCTGTCTGTGGTTTATTTCAGATGGTTTCTACCAGCTCTATTATGTATAAGGCAGCTCACATAATTGAAAGGGACACTTGTGTCGGGTGCTGTCCCTGCAATAGCAGGTTATAAGTTACTGCTGTCCACAATGCTCAGGCATGAGATCAGCCAGAGAACACCACCTCATTTTGTTCCAAGGGAGCTTTTGCTAATATTTTCTTTTATATTATCACTCATTTTGTTTCTCCGTTGGACAGTTTCCCTGTGTTTCACACTGAGGACCCAAGTGTCAGAAGATTAAAGGACTGTCTTTTTGCCCAACTAATATGAATTGGATGCTAAACTGTGCACTACTCAGAAAATGAAATGCCTTCTAAAGAAGTAAGTGGCTGGAAGGAGGCAGTGAAAATCCATCAGATTTGCATGACTAATTAGCTTATCCATTAGTTATTATCCTGTGTTTACTTGTAATGAGAATCTTCAAAGATTATTCTATATTGGACATGCAGATAATTTTTTGCTTATGTAATTTTTTCCATATTGAGATACTGCTGTGCTGTGAGCTGTACCTTGACATACATAATTCTCTCTTAGCTCAGCTGTCCATCCTCCAGAGGGTCTCAATCCTGTATCCGTCAGTGGGAGATGGACTGAGTGCCCACACAGCCCAGACTGTTTGAGACATTTTTGCTTTGCCCCAAAACTGGGTCTGAATTTCTTGGCAACCAGAGCCCAACTTCATTTCATGAGATGCAAATATTTCTGGATATCAAGTTCTGGTTTTCAGTTAGTGTACCTTGAGTTATTCTGCTTCTCAGTTCTTGAACAAGGGCTTCTTTTGTGAAAGTCATTAATGTAGGGAGAAATTATCTCTCTGTGTCTTCTAGGTGTTTAATATTATTTCATAGGGGAAATGTGCCTTCTGCAGTTGTTGTTTTCAGATCTTCCTTACTTATAAAGGTTGAGAGGACATGAATTATCTCCTTTTAAAAAGTTAACGTTCATTTTTAACTAGCTTTACAAGTTTCTGTATGTCCTGCAACTATTTAAATTTATTCATTTGGGGTGGGAAGTGGGAATGTCCATATGCCCAAAACAGGACACAGGTAGCATGCTACCTTTGGATTTAGAAACACTGGGCCTTAAAAGTACAATTCTGTGGGTTTTGTTTTGTTTTGAAGACCCTGCTATCTCATGCTCTTAGAAGCATTATTAGAATTGAAAAAGAGGATAGGTGCAATAAAACTGACTTTTGACAGATTTGTCCCAAAGAGCTGGATTTGGTACTGTTCTCTTCCTGCACAACTCAACCATTTCCTGTTTTCTGGCATTTACATATTTCCACCGGACATATAAAATTTTGCATTTACCACAAAAAGTCACGAAACTAAAAATCAGAAACAGAGAAAAAATACGAAGAAGTCTTTTAAACCTGATGAGACTTTCATCTCTACAAGGAAGCAAATAAAATTTTTATTTTTGACCTAACTTGTCAGCTTTAGGAAAACTTATGCCTGAGCCTGATGTTATTGTGGAAGCTGATTTTGCCAGTTCAGTGATATTTTTCCTTTGCCAACAACCTGCAGGGATGTGTTGGATGCATTTTGTCTGGAATCAAGGCTCCTGATATGCTTAGGACTTTTATCATCTCCTATTTCAGACTGGATGAAAGGTGGGAACTGCTGGCCCCTCCAAGCACTTGTCCATCATTTCCAAAAGTTTGCCAAAGAGCTTATAGATAATATTATCTCAATGTTGCCTGGAGCCTATTCAGAGTGTTTGCTGCCTGGATGGTGAAAGCAGTGACATTATTTCCTTTGAAAAATGCCTTAATTTCCATGGTGCTCTCCGTGTCTTGGTTCTTGCAGGTTCCCTGAGATGGGGTTTCACAAGGACGTTCCCCATTCCACAGGCACATTCCCACAACGGGGATGGAGAGAAGGACTGCTCAAGGTGATCACAGAAAGTGACCGAGTGAAGCCCACCCATGGCTCATCCCCGAGTGCCCGAGCATCCCTGGGAGGAGATGAGCCGTGTCCGGGGGCCTGTGGTTTAAGTGCTTTGCTGAACCGGGGCCAAGGTCCAGCGCGGAGCCGCCCCGCTCCCGCCGACTCCCGCTTTGGCGCCGCACCGTGGAGTCAGCCCTGGGCTCGCTCGGGAGGACGTTTCGAAATCCTGGCCCTGACAGAGAGCAGATGCATTATTGGGAAGCCCTCGGGTCATGAGAGGGCTAATAGTCACATTCCTGGCTGGGATGGCGAAAGATTTACGCCGGGCGTTCGCTCGCCTCGCCCTGCACCAGGCCAGCTCCCTACTTCACCGGCCCCCTCGGCTTTAATTGTTGTGTTAATGGCCCTTTTATTTGAAGCAGATCCCCTGGCTTACAGAGGAGAATGTCATTATGTCGTATTTTAGATGTATTTACATTCTCCTTGCCACAGGGATAACGTTCTAATTATTTTCTATAGCTGACAGCACCAGCGTCTCTGGTATTAGGGACCCCTTAGACCTGATTACATGGTCTGGTTTTCCTCAAATCACCCACAAATGACAGTGTGGAGCAGGTTTATTATCAATTGACGTACCTTTGCTTAGCGCAGCTCGCTCCCGAAACAAATGTCCTGAAAAGATAATCCATGTTCAGAGCATGTGTCTTCACTTGCGCGGAGGCAGATGGGCTTAGGAGGTCAAGCCAGTGGCCTGACCTCTCCTGACTCTGCCACACACCCTGGGCACGGGAGGCAGCTCCATGTCGTGTGGCGTTTCCATGCAATCCCTACCCAAAGGCTGCGGAAAAGGACGCTGTCAGCTTTGCAGCTACTGTGTCAAACGGGGAACAGCAGCATGGGGAGGGGGTGGCGGTGCAGGGGAGAGAGGGGAGAAGGGAGGATGTTGGCTTAATTATGCAATGAGGTGTAGAGAGGTGCCAGAGTCTGGTCCAGGTGGGGTTGTACCTCTGTGAAAGTTGATTTTAGGGCAGAAGAGCAACCAGACAACAACAGAGAGAGCTGTGTAGCAGGCTTGGTGGGCAGGGAGGGAGAGGAGGCACTGGCAGGTGAGTGGGGCTGGTGGATGGAGGCTGGGGACTGCATGGAGAAAAGAGTTGCGATGGAAGATGAGACAGGAGAAACCTGAGAGCTCGATGAGAGTAGGTGGTTTGAAGACCACTGCAGAGCTGGAGACAAGCGCAGTGACTTCAGAGCAAAGGGTGATGCCCAGGATTTGGGAGCGCATAGAAGTAGGGACAGCAGTTGAGATAAGGAAAGTGAGAGACACCGTTATTAGAACAAAATTATTTGATTTATTCTGAGTCATTTATTCACCAAATTTTCCCCTTGAGATCTTAAACAGACTGAAGTGGTTTCAAATGTTGTCATTATTTAGAACAATTCAACAAAATGTTTGTTGCTTTGAAAAAAAAAAAGGGAGGGGTGAGGGATTGAGAAAAGAAAGAACGGAAAAATAAAAACCCTGGATGGTCTGGTTTGCCACATTTGAATTTTATTGCCGAATTGGGATGGGTCAAGAAAAATCACTCTTTCTGTTCTCTGAGCGGGAATTTCACTTACAAAGCTGCTCTGATGTGAATGCATACCCAAGCTCAGATGCAGACTCCATGTGTATTCTAATATGAAATGACAAAAAGCAAGTATTTGTGCTAGTGAAACCCTGTCGAGGAAATTTTTCTGCACCGGGACATCTCAACATGGAGACAGCTTTATTACAAAATTCAGGCGCGTCTTCGTGGAGACTTTTCTCCTTGCAGCTCTAGAGATTACTTTATATTTGGAGCTGCTGGGCACATAGGGCATTTTAAAAGCAAATAGAAAGGCAAAGACACTGCCCCAAGGAAGTTTAAATTTAAGCCAGACCAAAGAAGAGTGAAAATGCTGGCTGCATTGTATTAAAAACCAGAAGGTGGACACTTTTATTTGGAAAGCCAAGGATTCCACTAAGTAATTTAGATTTTCTTGTGTGCATGCGTGTCTTCTGGGGTAATTTTTAGCCTTGGCTTAAAAGAAATATGTTTCACTCCTTCCCTCAGTAACACTGGAGCCTATGCACAAGGTTCAGTGAAAGATGGCAGGCAGGTAGAGGTCTCAAAAATACTGCGTTCCTGTTTTGTTTTGTAAAAATAAAACACTAGGAAAAGAGGCAACCATACCATTATTTCAACGAAAAGAAAAGCTTTTGTACATGCAGAAGCAGTATAATTAGCATAAAAGGATTTGAGAAAGAGGAAAAGAAGGGTAAGGGATTGTCCTGCAGCCATTGTGGCTGCAGGCATTGGAGATGTTTCCGTCTCAACACCTACATGAGATTTTTACTTTTTAAGACACAGGATAATTCAACCATGGGAACATTAAGTTCAGGAAAACAGGGTCCTTATTTCCACCTCCCTTGAAGTTACCGGTTTGCTTTGAATTCGCTTGTATGATTGGATGGGTGGCAATCTGGAGATGCTTCTTGCAGCTCAAAGAACCATGAATGAGCACATTATCTCCTGCCTCTCTTGGAGAATGTTTTGGGGGTGGAGGTGCTGATGAGCCATCATCCAGTTGGCCAGAGTGAAAACAGGAGCTAGAGAGAGGATGGGTTAAAATTTTCTTACTTCTGTTTTTGTGTTGGTCTGAGTAATGGAACCGAGTATCTGTTACCTGGTTTGGTCAGTGTGATCAATCTGTTGGTCTCGGTATGGGATGAGGAATGACAAAATGTGGGTCTGGTTCTGTCCTTTTTGCAGTTTTACTCAAGAATATTCAAGTATGTGTGTCCTGTGCAGATTCGCTGCCCTGTGAATGTCTGAGCTGTAATGAGGTGAATGCTACTGGAAAGCAAAGGTTTAATTAGCTCTGCTGTTTCAATACGTTCCTGAAGTGCATTTCAAATTATATGCTTCGTTGTGAAATCAGTCATCAATGCTGTGTTTGATGGTTACAGAAATTGTATGGTTTTCTTTATCTTTTTTTCCTGAGGAGCCCCTGATCAGATGACTCAATTTTCAGAACACGACACAAAAGAATAAATTGCAAGTACTCTGTGAATTATTAAAGGAGAACATTATGAATAATTTCAAAGAGGAAATGCATGCTAGAATTTTTTGTCATGTTGGCTAATCGTCCAGTAGCTGAAAGGAAAAGAAAGGATAAATCGATTAGTTCTGATTGTTTATTAAAAGGTTTTTTGCTGATAACTTTTGGGTAGTTGCACTTGACAAACTAAATATTTGGGTGAAGATCATACCAGAAATTTGGAAATTTTGTTTATTTTCTGAAGTAAAAATTATTGGCTCACAGCACTGATTGATAGAAAAACAATGTAATATGATTCTGTAGGGCTTTTCTCTGAGTGAGTCACAAACTGTGCTGATACAGGGCTCCTCTGAAGGGGTCGATATGTGGCGCAACAGAAAGATAAGAAGGGCCATAGTTTTGCCAGGAGCACTGCAAGGCTCTGGACATGCACACCAAGACATGCAGGAGTGAAATTCTAGAAAAGTTTAGGACTCATAAATCACTTGTGGCGGAGCCCAGGAATGGGAGCATCAGCAGGAGCTGTGGTGGGGACAGACCCAGGGCGCTTTGCCTCCGCCACAAAAGGAATCCCCTTCTACACCGTCATCACCATCGTTATCTCCACCCCAGTGGGGTCCTGGCTGGTGGAGCCTCACGAGTCACACTTGTGCATGGAGCTCACTTTATCTTCATCGGGAGGTGGAGGCTGAGTCAGCCCTACTGGGATTTGCACCAGTGGTTCCAGGAAGTCTGGGTATTTCAAACCTTAGGCTTAGACCTCTAATCATCCCCTTATCTAAACTGCCTAACATCTGAGTCTGCAAAATTGGGTTGGAAATCTCACACAAACATGCTTTCCCCAGCGGCATTTCTGCGTTTGTTTGCCAGCGGAGCCCAGGACTACAGAAGGGCACGGGAGATTCAGCTTTGAAACCAAAGGTTTAATCAAAGTGTTGTGTGAAGACCTGGTTCTTCCTTGATTGATGGCTTGCTTACTGCTGGCTGACAGCTGGAGAGGTTCACCCTTTGGGGCAGAGAGACAGAGTCAACACTCAAGCAAGCATTGACCCTCTTGGACCGTAAGTTTAGAGGAACCTAGTTCTTTTTAACTAATTTCTGCATCTGCAGGGGATGGAAGGAAGGTGCTTATTGGTTTCTCATAACTTATAAAGAAATGGTCTCATCCTAAAAGTCCTACTGCTCAATAGATGTGGAAATTATTTAAATTATCCAAGGTGTTTTTTTCAACCCAAGAATTCAAAGACAAATGGTGTGACATCCTATATCAGGCCAGCATCTGTCAATCCCTCCCCAAGTGACTTCTTCAAACTCACTTGGCCACAAAGCTTAAAGAGCTCAGACATATGAAATTCTTACAGGCTTTGTGAGAATAGCTGGTCGACTGGGGATGACAGACTAAATTAGCACCCCTATTAGGAAACACTTGCAGTGTTAATTCACTCCTTATCATACAGCAGAGGATCCTAAGCAGAGGATGGGTCAAGGGGGAGGCAAAGGGCTCTCTGGTGTCCCCGAGCTGTGGAAAAGCTCCAGTCAAAAAAACTCTCACTTTATCAACCATCTTGTTGTGCAGTGACACCTTAAAGAACAAACAAACTGGCTTTTTTTGTTCGCCTATCCCCCATCTCTCAGAGCTGCTGGCTTATATGGCACTTTCATTGATAATTTGTGACAATGTGGAAGTTCTTTATTTTCACTTTAGTCCCGTCACTGGAGGGAAAGGAACATCCCGTGGCTCAATGCTATATCAAAATGGGGTGATATAGCAGAAAGGAAATTTTCCAGTTTTATCCCCTAGTCAAGAAAGAACATTGGTGTAAATAATTCCTCGCAAATCAGTGCTTTGATATGTTTGGCTTTCTTTTTGTTTTCAGAGTATCTGTGAGCAGATGCATGCTGCATTTCTTATTTTAACCCATGTTAGCAAATCTCTAGAGAAACTGACTGCTGTTTGCTGCCCTTCTATAGTAGTTAAGCCAGATTCCTCTGTTCTGATTTATCAGATAGGGTGACTAATGATGTTTGTAAATGTAAATTTTAAGTTTCCTCAAATTCTAGTGTGTAAAGCTTCAAAACAGTCATTTTCTATAAACACTGTTGCTTGAAAAAGTCCTGCCACTTGAATATCTGGTGAAGATGAATGCACATTGCATGCAGTGTTGGCAAAGAGGCACCCATCTATAAACACAGAGTTACTATTCATGGAGATTTCTTTTATCGTCTTTCCAGTTGTACAAACACACCAGCACCACCACCCCCGGCAATATTGCATTGTAAATTACCTTCCTTTTAAAAGCCCTCTCCCCTTAGTGCTTTTCATTCAGGAGATGGGAGACAGCCCTGGGCTTGTTGTCTTCAGATCAAATACAAGCTGCAGACTCTGGGTATTCACCTGAATTATATGAACCTCTCTGCTGCAGCTATTTACTTGTTGTGATACATTTCCTTTTCTTGATTAACTAAGCCCTGAAAAGACACATCTGTTTCAGCATTGCCCCCTCAAGGCAGTCCATCCGCTCTCTGTTCTGTAGCATCTTTTTCTCTCACCTTTTCCTCGCCTTACCCTCTGTAGTTTGCCGCAATTTTTGTCACACATTCATGATTTGAGTTGAACTCCTGGGGTGGGGACTGTGCTGTGGTGGTTGCCTATGGAAAGACATCTATCCTGCCATGGATATGAGAATCATTTAGGGATATGCAAGACCTGCAGCCCATTTTGGGTCTGAAGCCCGAAAGTTTGAGCTGGGGGCTGTTTCTAATTAGTTGCACAGCTCCCATCCATTGCTTCCTACAATGCTCACAGGTCTGGTTACCCTCAGCTTCTTATTAACTTTACTGATGTTCAGCATCCTCAGCAGCAGGTAGGTCTGATCCCAAATAATGTACTAATGTTCCAGGACTATTCAGTATTTTTAATATATGCACTGAATGCTACTTTTATTAGAAACTGAACAGTGCTGTGATTTACAGTTAAAATAAATACAAGATAATTTATTGGAATACACTATTGGAGTCACAGCCTCCACAGGGCATCTTTCTCTGTTATACTATCCAAGTACTGGAAGAGTTTATTACAAGGATTACTATGTGGCATCCAAAAATCCTCTATAAATAACTTTTGGGTTGCACCTAGGAATAACTTTGAAGAGAAGGGGAAGCTGGAGCCCTAGTTCTTTGTAGGAACACTGGTGTTTCCCTGGCACCCTGGGCTGGAGCTGGAACCTCTGTACAGCCCTCACCATGGTCTGTGCCCGGCAATCCTCTCTGCAGCAAGAGCAGCGAGGAGGTTCCCCAGGCGGTGGTGGCCGGCCGTCTGTCGCTGTATTCTGCTCTCAGGCCTCTCTTGCCCTTTGAAGATTCCCCATTGTTTGGGCTATTAACATACTTTCGGGTGGATGTTTATCTTTTTTGAAACTTTTACAGCAGGCGCATTGTTGAAGCAAAGCCCGAGCAGCTCTTTGCAAGAAAGCTCCACCGCAGCCCTTTGGTAAACGCAGCGCAACTCCGAGTAGCTCTTCCATTTATTTGATCAGCTTCTAAAACCTAACAGTTCTGTGAGTAAACATTTATAGATCAAATCAAAAGCTCGCGAAAGGAAGCACTCTCGATAGATTAGAAGCTAAACTGATCTAAATTAGAACAGATGCAGAGATAACCTTGCCTGGCTAAAAAGCATATACTATCGGTTGCACGCAGATAATTAAATGAATGAGCCCTTTTCTATTGAACAACTGATGTGCAATTGATAAACTTAATTAATAATTAACTTTTTAATTAAATATCAATTTAAAACAAGTGTGGTAATGTGCCACTCGCATTTAATTTTGCTGCCTTTTCTTCATTACAGAACCATCATTAGGGTTACAGGTATCTGTTCAAGATACCTCCATGCACTGCAGAGGGAATAAATGTGTCCGCTGGGCACTCGCCAGTGAAGAGATGGTGATAAACAGCAGCAACTGGAGACAAAGCCAGCAAGCAGCTTCAGAGAGTCAGAAGGAACCACAGATAAATGGCACATCCCTGGATGCAGCTTCCTTAGCAGCAGAAGGACTTACTTCAGTTTATGCCCTTGTTGCGTATTAACAGAGGTGGCAACAGGTACAGGAGAGGTGAGCCGTCCTCATAACTGCTCTCTAGGAAGAAGGTTCTTCCCAGCTTTATGAATGAAAGGGCTGGATGAAGCCAGCACTTAACATCTAAACCCTGGTCCATGTTTAGCGGGGGAAAAATCCATCAGTTATTGCCTTGTTTCAGCAAAACAATCCTGCATAAGAGAGGAAAAAGCTGCGATCTTTTTGCATGTGTCTTCTCACATGATGCCTTAGTGCAATTCCTATTAGTGCTAATGGGGTAATTGGCTCCCCTCAATGTGAACTCCCCATAATGCATCCACGTAACTTGATTTGAGAGTGTAAATCCTATTAGCCTGAATGGCGATCTTTTCTGCCTCTAATTTACCCATTTGATCCTGCAAGCACTAACAGCCGATCTCGTCTCCCTTTGAAAGCGATAAATAGGCATCTGACTTCCGCTAAATGGTGTTTGCAAACGTTCCTGGTGGTATCGCACCTCGGGGACGCTGCCCTGCTCCGTGCTCCCCCCTGAGCCTGCCTTTCCAAACATCTGCGCACAAGGGATATTCTGCCGGGCCGCCGGCGAGCGCCTGCTTTTCGTCTGGCTCCCAGGGGCAGCCCCAGCTCTCGGCCACATGTGGCGGCTGCGTGGCTGCATCGTGCAGCCCGGGACAGCAGCGGGTGCTTGGGGCTCCCCGGTGGTCTGGGTGCTTTCTGGGGTGTGGTGTGTACCATCAGATGCTGCTGGAGGCCGAGCCACGGCTTGGTCCACCGGCTGCTGCTCCTGTGGGATGCTGGACATTTGGAGATTGCAATAAACACACTGCATCGAATGAGAATGGTAAGGGAGATGATGGCTTCTCTGCTGCAGACTTCCCCCTCTGCCATCCACTGAGTCCATGCCTCATCCTAACTGCACTGCTTTATTGTTTCCCCTCTGTTTAAAAACTTACCTAGGGAGCTCAGCTGTGATTTACGTACCTAAATACAACAAAATATATTCAAAGCACATAGCTCCTGTGCAACCTTGGCATTTGGTTCCTTCCACCTACCTAGTAAACACTCGTAAGGAGCAAAGGAATACTCAGAAGGCAGGAAATTGGGTTTGCAAACTGGGGGAAAAAAAAGGTGAAAGGCTGCAAGAAACATTTCCACCAACTCTGTGCCTGCTTGCAACAAGGAGAAATATTTGAGCACCTCACTGAGGATATAAGAAAATCTTTCCACGGTGGAGGATCTGAGTGAAGATCAAGGGTTGCTTTTTTTTTATTTGGTTGTTAATGTCTTGATTTGTTTCCAACCGAAATAAGTAGGGTAGAGGATAAACCAATGGGCTCTTGATTGTCCTTCTGCAATGTGGGGCTTGAAGCCAACTGGCAATGACTCCTCAGAAGGTACCATCATGGACACGGCACCAGACACCTATCCGGTCGGAATACACTGCCGATGAAAGGATGATTTCTTTTCCTGCTCTGCTTCATAAGAGGATATTCTCGCTTCTCCACATGTGAAGGGAAGATGGGTCCCTCCCGTGGGGAATGTTACTGCTGGCCACCACTTCCTCTCTGAAAGCCCCATTTGAAAAGGAGGAAATAGTTGGTGGAGGAAGTTCCTGAAAAGGAATCTTTCAAATCCTTATTTTTGTCAGGTTTTTTTTCAGGGGACACCCAATACGATGGAAATAATTGGTAGGGCTGCCTCAAGTGATGGAAAAATTGCAGAAAACTGCAAAGAGTGTGACAGCAAGAAAACCGGCTTATTCTCCATTTATTGTACAATATTTATCATCAACCCGTTTTGTATATTTTGCTTTCTTTTGTGTAATCTTATCATCACTGGGGTTGAAAACGATGTAATTTTTGCTCCTTTGAGTAGTTGCCAAAAAAGCACTTACGTCGGAGTATTAGTGTATCATTTGGCTAGCACATCACATAATGGTTTTTTTACAGCAAGTATTTAGCCATGTTTTCATCCTGTGGGAAAGAATGATGGGTCTGTTTTGTAAAAATAAGACCTTGTGGCAATGTGGACATGCAAGAGATAGAAACATAATGCAACAAATTAGTTTCAACACAGAGAAATGAAGTAGTCCAGGCTCCATATACATTCAGCAGTGCTGGTTTCTCTCTCTTTTGTCTCTCCTTTCTTCTTTTATTCTGAAATGTATTGTTGGATTTTATGGGAGAACTTTGCAAGCAGAAATTATTTGAATTCAATGAGCTGCCCACTTGGTTTGGGCATGAAGATGGTGTTATACTTGTATACATACTTATGTTTACGTAATGAATGTACACATATAGGGAAAAATAGTAAATATGAGCACTTGTGTGAGAGAGAGAGAGAGTAGTTGTTGGTTCCAAGTAAGTATGATAAAATTAATCCATTTTTTTAAAACTCAGTGCAAGTTCATGGAGTCATAGCAAGAACCAAATTTGCTTTATTATAGCCTGAACATATATTTTAGGTTTTAGCAACGGAAACAGCACTGTGAAACAAAAGAAGTCTGATCATTCTAATTTCATCACAGAAAATGAAGACCTGGAGCAAAAAGTAATTTGCCTTTAGATGCTTTAGAAATAATTGAGCGGTTAATCATTGCAGTTTGAGGTGATCCCATCATATCCCTCACAAATAAGTGAATCTCTATTATAATCTGAAACCCAGCATTAACTTGCAAATCATTCATAGTGTGATCCCCATCTTTCCAATCTATGTGTTTTACAAACTGCCTCAAATAATGGTCAATCTCACCTCTGTCAGAAAAATGTTAGAGTTGCTGTTTTGAAGTTCTCCCTTTCTTAAACTTTATTTATTAAAATATCCCAGTAAGTTGTGACTATGATATCTATTTCTTTGTATGTAAAAATTCACCAGAATATCTCCCAGCATTTGCCAAGTAACTGTAATCTGTTTGATGTCCATCTTCCTTTTCTTCCAGCAGTCACTTACCCATTTGTGCAGTTACATGCACATTTGTATTTTGTCATGTCTGAATTCAGACCCAGAGTCTGGAGATGCCAAGTACGTGCCTAACTTATGCAAAAAGGAGTGGAGTTGAGCATATGGCTACATGGCTCCTACATGAAAAAAAAAACCAACCCAAAATGTCATTCTGCAAATTTATTAGGGCTTTATAGTTAGTTATCATCACTAGTTGTACTAAAATACAACTCAGAAAAAAGATTCCATAGCAGATACTTCATGATGCAATAGATTTTTGCATGTCTTGCTGTTGTTAATTTACAGCCTTCCTAACTTCCAAAGACGTCTATGAATTGCTCTTTGAAAGCCTTTCATCCTGAAGGGTACTGGGAAACCACACAGCTCATGGGTGTTGGCTGAGTCAGTGCTCAAAACCTGCCCTTTGGGTGCCCAGGTCCTTCCTTTGAGCTAAGGGCTTTTATTGTAACAAAAACATGCTTGGGAAGGGTTTCTCCAGGCTGCCTTAGTACTTTGGGATTATTCTGCTTTGAAAAACTGGAAAGCCCCTGCTGCATTACCATAAATGAGTCATTAGAAAAATGAGATGGGAGAGAGGGGGGATGAAGACTCTTCTGCAATCCCAGTAAGGAGGATGCGTGAGCTGTGGCTCTCGGGAGGAAGATGCGCCCAGTGTTTTCCAAACATTCCGATTTCCTAACCAAGGAAGTGAGCAGAGCTTCACCTCTCCTGTGCTATTTGAAGAGTGATTAAAAAGCAAAGGAGAGAAGGTGAGTCAACAGTGACTAAAGACCATGCATAAATTCCTGACAAATGGCTGGCAGAGGAGACACAGAGCAGAAACCTGAAGCAGCCTGGTTTTCCTTTGAGCAACACTTTATCTTCAGTGGGATGTCACCACTGTGTTATATCATTTCCTCCCCAGGTATGGCCATGGAAGAACAAGACTTTCCCATAATGGGGCAGCACAAGCAACTGGGATATTTTTCATGGTTGCCTTGGGAGTGCCATTGGCCATAACAGTGCAAAGATTTGGGGCCGGAGGTGTAACGCAGGGAGAAGAGCTAATAAATGACCTTTGCAATAGTGTGATCGAGTCAAGCCCACCAAAAAATGATAGGTGAGGTAAGAGTTTGTTCATGAGCTGTGTCCTGCCCGAAGGGCATAACCAGGCAGAAAGGTAGATGGGAGCAAACTTGCCACACTGGATTTTTTTGGAGTGCTTGTGTTACCCTTGATAAAAATCTTGTTGGTATTTGGAGCAGAATGGCTCTGATGGACACTTAACCTGGCTCTTGCTACACTCTCCCACTACAGCTTTGCCAAAATCCTAGCATAGAGTTATTCTTGCTCAAAAGAAAGAAATCTTCTGGCCTGGATACACCTCCCAAATTTTCAGGCATTATTTTTCAATACCTATGCAGAAATGACTGTTCCTAGTGAAGCCGAGCTCCTTCAGGGTCTCCTGCCCTTGCTGTGCCAGCCATGTGTAAGCTGCAGCTAAGCTCTGTGCCCTGCTGAGGCCCCACCATGTGCTGCAAACCCCAAATGTGCAGCCTGGACACATCAGTGACCATCACTGCAGGGCTGCACACACCTCAAACCTTCCTTGTCAAACTCTCCAGAAGGAATGTCTTCTGCAGAAAGAGCATTAAGTAAAATTTAGGCTTCTAGAAGCAGACTTTTTTTTTTTCCTTTTTTTCCTGGAGAAATACCTCCTTACCCCCAGTGAATTCAAACTGATTTTTAGAAAAATATGCTCTTTTGTAGGATCTTGTAAGATGGCAGGAGCCAAAGGGCTCTGCAGAGCCTTGTGTTGCAGTCAGGGTTCAAAAAGGTGAGTTCCCCTGAGAGGGAAAGATTGGTTTTCTTGTTTAATGCCGTCTCTTGTTTAAACTTAGAGATTTGAATAACCCATTTCTCTTTTCATTGGTTGTTTTTTTTTTTTAACATGTTTATCTTCATGTCTGAAATATTTTGTGAACTTTGCTTTTCTATCCCTGTAAAGGGTATCTCTTAGATAAGTTCTGGTTTCTTGCATTTTCCGTCTATAACTGCAGAGATGTAAGAGGAAGAATGTGCATTTTCATAGAGCAGTTATTTGACATGAAGTTATGGTAAATGTATTTGCTCTGCTCGTTTCCTATTTGTATTGACTTTCCATTAATATCCTGGCATACACATGCATATATATGTATATGAATATGACTGGCAACAGATAAAACGGGCTAATGGCAAAGAATGTTGAGGGGTGAGGGGCAGCTTTAAACTCTTTTTAATGTGTTTTCCTAAATTTTTGACCACCTTAATGGACATGTGACAGGTATGTTTGCTAGGAGCCAGATGAATGATTTAAATTTCAGTTTTCAGATGACAAATGCTGCAATGAGTGATGCAAGTCAGGAAAATTAGTTGCAGAAAATTAAAAAAATGTTTCCAAAACAATTGCAGACTCTTTACTCGCTGTTCGCAGGGAGAAAGCAGAATTCATTAAATAAATAATTTGATCCAAATGATTTGTCCAGTTGCTGAAGGAGCTAGCAGGATGTCAGGACTTGTGAACTAGTTTGGTTACAGCTATAGCGAAGAGGAATGTGATGCAGAAAAGCTGAGGGTTTTTTAGAAGGAAGCGCAAGCAATTCCCAAGATGCTATATTGTTTTCTTTAAGTTTCTGAATGAGTGCTGCTGAACATCGGGGCTGATGAGCTCAGCAGAGAGCTCAAGGCTGGTCACCACAGAGGCACGCTGGGGCTGTGCACACCCCTGCAAGTGTGTCAGGAGAGCTTCTCGTGGTCCCCTCTGCTGCAATTCAGAAAATCTTTCTCATCCTTTTCCACCGTGAAAGTGGAAAGAGATGACAGAAAGTGCTCGCAGGGTTGTTGGCACTGCCCCTTTGGGGACGGCCAGGCATGGGGCTGCTGGCTCTGCTGGTGCTCTGTGTGCTCCAGCCCCACCACCTGTGTCAGTAAGAAAAGGCTTTTCCAGTCTAAAAATAAGCAGCTGACGTCTGGAGTCTGTTTGTGGGAGCGTGTGTCTGATATGTAATTTGAACTTGATTGCGAGGGCCTTGTAACCTCTCCTGGAGCCGGTGCTGCCCCCCCGGAGCCAGCTCCCCGCTCCCCCAGGTGTCCGGGCTCTTTGTGAACCTGGGCTCCTCGGTCCAGGCACCTCCAGCTCCTCACCCCCCATCTGGGAGTTATTGGGCAGAGATGACTCACAGCACCTTATCCTGCTCTAACTCCTCTCCCACTGCTTTGCACGGAGCTACTGAAACCCATTTATTTGGCAGCTGCTGAAACTTGACACTGATGATGATGAGCAAGGGAAGACAGAGACCTGTTGTTTCCAAGAATGAATCTTAACTGCAAAAGCTTGATGTTTGCTGCAGAGCACTTTGAGAAAGTTGTTGGTGTCTTAGGATGCTGCTGTTATGAATGGGGCCAACTTGGAAATTCATTTTTGGATCTTATCTTCCTTGCCTGCAAACTTTTGAATCTGCAGTGTTGACAAGGAAATCACAAGGAGAAATTTTTCCTTGTGAATTGCTTATGTGTGCTGGATGGGACCTTTCCTCGTCTGGACTTTTGATGCAGCCATTTAGTTAGAAGAAAAGTGGTACTAACAGGGAGATGGACCAATGAGTTTTGGTGTTGATCCCATCACCAAAATGCTGATGCACAAGCCAGACTGTAACTCTGCTCGTGGTACTGGCTGAGGAGGGTTTCCGTGCAGCTCGGATAAACTATCTCCATCTTGGTCCTATTTTAGAGCATGGAAATAAGAGTGGGTTTGGAATATGTAGTTGGAAAACCAGGTGCAGCATTGATCCAATTTCCATTTTATCCAAATAACCAGATCTTGGAGAAGGGGTTCTAAGGGAAATGGGTTTGGCAAGCAATGAGGAGAGGGCCAGTCAAATTTCTCCAGCACCAACAAACTCCCCTGGCCTTCCACATATTTCAGAACCATCTCTCCAACTCAGGGACCCCCTTGGCTATGGGTTTCTGTGTCACAAAGGCTGGCTCTGGCAAACATTTTTAGAATCACCATCTGTCAGCTTTTCCTTCAGGGATCCCCATTTACAATAGCTTGTATCCAGGCCATGTGCAAATCCCACTGGGCTGAAACTTGGCCCTGCACAAGGTTGGCCTGGATGCAATTAACAAACACAAAATTTATTCAATTTAGTTTGGCCAAAAATATAAGATTCTTTTGTTTGCAGATGCTGAAGTTTAGATGCCTTTCCAAACTTATCAAGGACAAGGGAACCACTTTGGAGAAAATAACAGCCAACCCCAAAGTCATCCTAGAATTCAAATTGAACTGGAAACCTACGCACCAAGTAGTTTGTGAAGCTTAGAAATGAAGTTCATTTTTCCTGATCCATTTTTGCTGCTGTCTCTGAACTTCATTGTTCTAACTGGGCTCTAGATAAAAACACTGAAGTATCAGAAGAAGAAAACCAGTCCTTGCAGCATCTAGGGGGGTACAGCAGGAGGTATCAGAAATCTTCTGGGAATTGTTCAGTTCCAGGAGATTCGGAGAAAAATTTGACCCAAATCCCAGAGTTTAGGGGTTAGGACTGTCTTGGGAGCATGTCTAAACCGCTTTGGTCCGGAGACATTGCTAGAAATCTTGTAAGGTCAATATCTGTCTCTCTTGATTTTCTATCCAGGCTCTCCAGTTTTTAGGTCTTATCTGCCAGACTCAAGCATGATAAACCCCCTGGTGCCTGATTTATCCATCTCAAAAGACCAAGGGCTGAGTCAGCCTTCACATCTTCTTTTTCCCAGTTCTCACCAAAGCAGCAGACCACTTAATTTACTCCCATCCTCCATGCAGGTACCCTGCAGAACCCCTGTCTAGGATTTGTGCTTCCTTCAAGCTTCTGAGTCCTGCCTGCTCCACTGACACTGATCCAGGGAGGTTGCAAGACTTCTTCCCGAGCTAAAGGGTGGGACGAGGCTGAAGGGTCCTCTGCACATACCCAGCAGCAAGCAGGCCTTGGACAAAAAGCAAATGCAGTGCATGGCATTAAATACTTGCATATGAACATCCCCCAGACTGTGTTACTGTCAGAGGGATAATGCTGGCGTATTTGTAAAGATGATTTGTGTAAGTTAAAGGGAAGCTGCCCCAGCCATCTCTGATGAAGCAACACCAGAGGCGTTGGGGATGTGTGGCCACCCCTTCTCCATACTTCCCAAACCTCCCTGCCGTTAGAGGAGGGGAAGCAGATCAGGTTTGATAAACCCACCCAGCGCCCCCCGCAGCAGCCAGCCCGTCACTGTCAGAGGAGACAGCATGCTGTTAGTATGCTGTGAGTATGCTGTTAGTATGCTGGGGCTGTGCAGCTCCTCTGCCATCTTCATTCACCTTAGAAATGTGAAGTTTGAATGGTTTATCTCTATTAATCACCAGCTCAAAAAGCTTTGTGCACCAAGGGCTGCAGATAATTAACTTCACTATACTGCTTGTCTTATCAGTATCAACCTCTTGTCCTCCTGTGAAATAGTTAAAACCATCAGCCCCTTTTTACTTTTCCATTTAACTCTAATGCTTTAACACTGATGTTCTAAATGGCCCTGCGATTCATACTTATTAGACAAACCTTTCTTTCTGCATCTCTTATATTTTTTGATAATTGGCCATGTATGTTTCTAAGGGGATCAACAGCTTTTCATGCCACAATACTAATAATTAAAGATTTCTCACAGTCTTTCAGATTTCTCTTTACCTTCTTTTCTTTGATAAGTATAATTTGCTGTTTAATTGGGGAGGGAGGCGGGGAGAAAGGTAGTAGTAGCAATAGGGTGACTGCATAGGAAAAGGTTTTGTTTAACAAAATTCTCTAATTTTAAAAAAATCTATGTTCTTTCCTATTTTTGTCCCTTGTCTTGCTGAAGCTACCATTCTTCCAGCACTGTAAAGTGTTGTAACAGTCCAATGAGAGGAAAGGGGGAGGCATGACAGAGAAGTCCCACAGGGCTCCCTAAGGGCACCATCCTGCATCTGCAGAGGATAAAGAGGATTTTAGACAACATGATGGACTTTTCTCAGCTCCAGCCAGAGGTGAGCTCCACTGTGCCAATAGAGAGAGGATGCTGGGTCTGGAAGAGCCCCATTACTTCCGTGGCCATCTATGCTTCCCTAGGCATTGCCTGGCTTGGGGAGGTGTTTTGGGAGGCTTGAGTTAGTGTTATGGGGGGAGGATGGGATGTGGAATACAGAAGCTCTGCTGCTCTGACAGCTCATCCAGCTCCGTTTGCACAGGTGAGGCCATTTGAGCTCAGAGGTCCCAATGCCTTCAGTCTTCACTAGAGCTACTCTGAAAAATATTACTCAATACCTCCCGCTGTAATTTTAAAATTAATTCACTCTTCCCATGTGCATAGGTTAAAGTGGCATTAATGCTCTTGTGGGACATACCTGGTGCACACTTCTAAACCCCAGTTCCCAGAGTTGTGTGATGGGAGTCTCTTTAGCTTTCCTTCAAAACAAAACATTCATGCAGTTGAGCAGAGAAGGATGGAAGTGTGACTCCAGTGCCCTGAAATGATGATGAAAAAGTAATCCAGCACTGTGTTTTAAGACTTCTGATTTTTACAGCACCTCTTATAGTGGGGGGAGGAGGTGGGAGCAAAGGGAAGAGTGAAGAGCTGATCCAAGTTTTGACTGTCGGATATGGGCACCATGGTGTTGTGCTTCTCCAGTCATTGTGCAGCGACCATTTCTTATCAGTGCTAGTGTTGAATTGCAAACCAAGTTCATGCAGAAGTCATTCACTTATTTTTTGAGTGAAGAATTCATACAACTTGTGATCTGTTCCAGGATTATTCCCCAACAGGGAAGGAGGAAGAAAAAGGCTGGTGGTGCTTCTGTTGTGAATAATTCATCCCATCCTACCAGCCTGGGTGCTAAGTGACCCCTCTGCTTGGCTCCTGCTGGGGCTGGGGAGGAGGGCGGGATGCCTCCCGTATCTCCGTTAGCTGCTGGGGTTAATAGGGGCGCTCAACACACACAAGCACACTCTAAGCAGGGTCAGGGGGCAGCCAGCACATTGTGACCTAAAATTTGACAGCTTTTACTCATTTCATGTTAGGTGACCCCACTTCTCTTTGGGCAGTGCCTTGCCCAGTGCCTGTGCCTGGGGTGCACAGTGCTGCGGGAGCCTGGCTGGTCCCCTCTGAGCACTGGGGACAGCAGTGTCCCCCTGCACAGATGCACTCTTTGCCCTTATATTCCATATCCTGAATTGCTACCCAGTATCACAGGCAGAAATGAAAAGCAAGAGCAGCTGTTGAGTGACCAGCCCCTGTCTCTCTGCCATCTCAAGAAGCTTGAAGATGCTCATTTCCAGATAATCTGTATTTTATCCCACCAGGTCCTGGTGCTGTGTGGCAGCATGACAACCCTTTCCAGCTCACCACAGGGTCCTGACAGCATCCAGGCTGCTGAAACACCAGGGACCTGACCCTGGTCATGCCTACGTGTTACCATTCGTCTCATCCAGGCATTTATTTTTGGTAACTGCAATGTGAGTAGTGGTAAGATTTCTTCTTGTGCTCCAACCAGCACCCCTGAGAATTCTCACTGATGCTTCAGTTTTCTCTCCTTCCCCTGAGACAAGGCTTTGAGGGCAATTCTCTTATCTCTGCTTGTTTTGTTTGGGTATATTATGCAGCAGGGTGTCTCGAGGAGTCTCTCCTCTTTCCTCCTTTCCAGTTGTCTGTCTCCCTCCATCACTTTGTCACCCTCAGCTGCTTGATAGTCTCTCTGTTTTCCTCCTTGTCCCTAGTTGGTCCATTTGTCATTTTTTCTCAGTAGTCCATGTTCCTTCCACTCCCACTTCTTCTCTGCCTCTTGTTTCTCCCTTGTTTCTCTCTTCCGTTTTTTCCCCCCTAGTGTCGGAACTTCTTTCTTTGATTCCCCCCTCCACCTCCCACCCTTTATAGTGCTGTTATCTGTGATTTTGGCAAAGAGCACATTTATTGGGGAGGAATATCCCCATGGCAACGCAGCAGATGGTGACTTTTGATTAACTTGGCTTTTTTTTTTTTTCCCCCGACTGCCAAATCACAATCCGTCTTTGAAATTAAATCAGGCTGTGATAGCATCAGTTGTTCTGGAGAGGGGACGAGAGAGAAACAAGACTGAAGTATTACAGCGGGAGCCAGGATGTAATGCAAATTCGTGTTTTTTAACCCCAGCAATAAAAACCCCTGTTCGTTGTGGGAACAGGAGGGACCACAAGAGAGGGAATAATAAAATAAAAAAATTAGATTAAGAAAATGTTATCACCCCACATGGTCTCCTCACTTTGACCACGCTGGAACGTGTGTCTCTGTAACACCGATGTCACTCCTTGCCAAGTCACTTGATGCTGCTGGGCCTCATTCTGCAGCTGCTTGAACACCATTGAGGGTTTTCCTCATGCCATGGGTAGTGGGAAGAGGCCAAGTTCTTAACTGAGCAGTTCAAGCAACTATTTATTTACAGGAGTGCAGTGTCCAAAGTGGGAAGGAAAGAATTTGCAAGCAGCAGGAGGAAGGCAAGAAAGCAGCTCCTGGAAGGCATTGGAGGGAGGTGAGAGGAATTCAGGGTAAAGTGAGGAAGCGGAGGAGCTGGAAAGGGTGGATGGCGTCACTGAGCCAAGATGCTGAGTGATCAAGGGCATGGGAAAGTGAGGAGCTGCCTGTAGTGGCACCAGGGAGGTCTGAGCCTGGGGAAGGAAGAGCACAAAGTTCTGCCAGCCACGAAGAGAGAGTTACAGGGCATAGCCCCATGGAAGATGGGAAAGCAGATACTGAAGTCAAACAGTAAAGAACTTTCTTGAATGCTTCAGAAGTGGGTGGTATTCGAGTCCCATGAGTTTCTTTGCCTGGTGCTTTTTGGAGGGTGACCAAAGGTGAATGCAATTGAGAGCTAATCATAGCCAAAGATAAAGGAGGGCTTGAAAATGAAAGCTGGAGGAGATGACTAACGACCCAGCAATTTCATGGGAACTGACGTGTTGTCTCAGGCTGGGAGGCTGCTGGACACTCTCACCAATTACTAATGTTCCCCATACAGGAGGTTACAGAGCAGTTGCTTGCTCTCAGCACTGACTCCTGTGGATGCAGTGAGTTTAGCAGTTATGGCTAAAGGCAAACAGAGTCACATTCGGTCTTGGTGAGGTTCAGATGAGATAGTGGAGTTTTATCATAGAATCACAGAATACGCTGAGTTGGAAGGGACCCACCAGGTTCATCAAGTCCAACTCCTGGCTCTGCACAGGACACCCCAACCATCACACCATGGGCTTGAAAGCAAAATCAGAAACAAAGTGCCTCAAGGGTTAATACCCTTTCCTCTCTGGGGTTGTAGCATGGTATTTTCTGGTACAGTGGAGAACAAGCACACATGAGCACTTGGTAGGCTTTGTGTCAGCCTTGAGACACTCATATTCTGTTACTAGGCTCTCTTCTGTCTTCACAAGGAGCCTCTAGCTCTTCATAACACAGCCTGATAAAAATGTTTCCCCTGGAGGAGCTGCTCTTAATGTAGGATTCAAACCTGTACCCTTCTGCAAACCTTTAAAGATATGGGATTGTCCTGTCCCTTACGTTAAAAGAAATAACAGAGAAGCTCCCACCACAGTTTCTGAAAAGCAGTTCATGTTTTCTTATTCTCTAGGAGCTCTGGGCCACCACCATGTCTCTCCCACTGCTTATTTTTAGTCAAACTGGTGCTTGTTCCTGCTCTGCTCCAGGGGACTCTGCAGGCTCTTAAGTTCTTCCACGATAAGCTTGGTCCAATAGATAAAATTTTGCTGCAGATGTTGTTTCTTCTGTTGGAGATCTCAGTTCAGGAGTGTTTTGTGTATGCCATGTGTTAGATCTGATGTTCTTTGAGGAGAAGATAAGATTTGGGTGCAGGAGATGAATCAGGTAGGGATGCCACTGGAGCTTAATTGGCAAGAGATATTGCAGGACCTGATTCTTCCCTGTGAGACACAGGCACAAGGGAGAGCTCCAGTCTGCAGGGGTTCATGTGTTGGTGAAAAGCATCAGAGGAGGGTTTTGTGAGCACAGGGGGACCTAAACCCCTGTTTAAATCTCAGTTTGCTAGACAGGGGTATCTAACCCATGGCTCACTCTGTTTAGATGGCAATCCTAGTTCATTTGTAGCTGCTGGGTGCTGTTTCTCCCCATTTTGGTCAGATTGTCATTTGGTTTTGTGTCCTAGGCACCTTGCCAGCGTCTGTCTTTCCCCAAATCTCCCCTTGCCCTTCATGAATGCCTTGCAATCATGCTGTTCCCTCGCGTGCAGCCCCCAGGGTGGTTGGCATCCAGCGTGCCTGGGTGTAGGAACCGCATGCCGCGTGCCTGTGCGCTTGCTCTGCCCCCTGGTACAGCGGTGCCCCAGGGTTTGCTAACCTCCAACGGGGCGAGGGAGCTGCTGATGGATGAAAGCCAGGCCTGCCCTGCGGCCTGCCCTGCTCAGCTCGCCCCCTTGGCTCAGCACACACGTGCCGAGGGTCCCGGCACGGCAAGAGCGGGATCCATGGGGCTGCGATCCAGTCCATGAGCGCACAAAACAAACGGCTGCGGCACCGCGACGGAGCGCTCCAGCCTCTCCGGCTTGACACCACGTCGTTATATATTGATGCCATGACACCAGCGCTCGAAATAGAATCAGGACAATTTGATTTCCTGCAGATCTCAGGATGGGGTCATAAAAACGGAGACTGTTCTGGAGAAATGGGATAGGGTGGAAATGTTTGTAGTGACATCACAGGCACTTCCATGCCAATGGCCTCCTACTGCTGCAAACATGTGATTGTGATTTTGCTGCACGCTCCATCAGAGAAGTGCCAGACTGGCCGGGGAGGGAGAGGGAGGGAGGGAGGAGAAGGGGCGGAAATATTCTGTTCTTGTATCTCAATTCAAATATCTGACAACAGCCTTGCAGCCCGGGGTGCTAAGTGATCAGGAGTGGGACCATGGAGCTGAGACTGTTCCCAGATAAGCAGAGCTCAGGGCATTGCAGCAACCTAAATGGGGGCTGAACAAGGACCTTGATTTTATGGTGGAGGGTCTTGGTCTGCATTGGTGTGCTTCAGTGGAGATTTGGGTGGTCTTGTTGTGCTCACTCTTCCTCTGGTCCCATTTGCTTCTAACGTCACTTTTCTTGGCAAGAAAAACCTACGGGCCTGAAATATGGCTACAACAGCAACTGCAGAGCTGTTGTCTTTTAGGGGTTCCCATTGTAGAGAAGAACAGATCTCAGTGTTGGAGTTTCACCCATGAAGCAGAGAGCAGCAGGGAGGGATTTAAGTAGCTGGAGTTACAGGAGGCAGGAAGGGAGAAAAGAGAGGGAAGAAACAGAAGTCGTCACCGAAAATAAAACTAGATTGTGTCTGAGGACACTGCAGAAGGAAATCTCATGTCAGTTGCTCCACAAACAGCACTACGGGCTGCAAAGCCCATCTTGGTAGCAAGGTCCTTCCCAAGCAACAGCCAGTGGAGATCCGCCCTGGATGTGTCCAGCTCATGTAACCTTGGGGGGCTGCGGAGGGGAGCAATATCTGCAGGGGCACGGGTGAGCAAAGGGATCCAGCTAATGCACCCGTCTATCAGATTAAGCTGTCAAAACCCAAACCACTTCCATCACTGTCCGAGGACAGACTCTCACTCCCTGCTTAATGGGATGTCTGTCCTGTTGTTGTCACTCCAGGGAGAGGGGCCGCTGCCACCACAGTGTGCAGCCGGCTGTGAGTTTAAAATCCTATTAAACAGGGACTAACAGTTGCAAAAAGAAAGCAGGTATCCCCTAGTGGGGATTTAAAGATGTTTAGACATAATTTGATTTTCCAAGCAGATGTCATTATTGTTAAACAGTTGCCCACTTGATATGTTCAAGTTGTTGGCTGTAATTGCTAAAATTAGCAGGTCTGCATAGAGCAAAGGTCAGTCGGTTAATATCGTGATTTAGTATTTTATGAAGTAATTCCAAATGCTTTTATGTATGTTTTTGTTTTTGCAGCCTAAGCCCACATTAAAGTAGTTGTGGGCCCTGCTAATAAAATAATGACTCAGCCTCTCAGCACAGGCTGCTGGCCACGCTCAGTGACGGAGCTCGAGCCACCCTCGCTCCCTGCTCTGCCTGGTGCCACAGGCAGCCGCGGCCACACGCTTGGGTCTGGAGCTGCAGTCAGAAGGGAGGCTTCCAGCTGCCCCCAAGTGTGACATCTTCAAGCAGAGCTGGTGCTGGAAATGAGCCCATCAAGTCCAGCAGTCACTGGAAGGATGATGGGCTGGTTTCCATCAGCAGCTGAGCACGAGCATGTGCAGCTGGTACCCCTGGTCCTCATAGGGGGATCGACCATATGTGCAAGTGCATGCAAGCACCTTCAGCCATGAACACACCTGAAAGACTCACCACTTACCAGGCAAGGTCCCAAAATACAGGTTTTGGAGGGAAGAGGCATTTTTGGAAGAGGAACAAAGAACTGGAATTGGGCAAGGCAAAAGACTCACAAGTTTGTGCTGTGGCTGGTTGGACATCTGGTGCTGCCTCCTCCAGTGCTGCAGCTGCTA
This sequence comes from Pachycephala philippinensis, assembly GCA_013397055.1. NCBI lineage: Eukaryota > Metazoa > Chordata > Aves > Passeriformes > Pachycephala > Pachycephala philippinensis. The sequence goes on from VWZT01011968.1 coordinate 1,530,595, forward strand.
AATGGCATGAGAAAAAGCTTTAAAAAACTCCTGGAAGGTGTTGGTGTTTTGTTGGCAGTCTCAGTGTTAGCCTGATCCAATGTCCTGGGACAGAAAAGGGTTTGCTTCCAAGGCAAGGTGTGTTGGGGTTCACTTGCCTTTCTCTGTAACAGAGACACAACCCATTCCCAGGGTGGTTTGGGCAAACCTGGCAGATTTCTTGCTATTGCAGGAATGCAGGACTTTGCTAACGCAGATTGACCTGCTCTCTTATCACCAAACTTTTATGATTGTCTTGTCTTTTTTTTTTAATCTCAGATATTTAGCCCACAGAAAGTGCTGTGAGGCATTCTGCGGTCTGCAGCGCACAGGGAGAAATGGAAGAGGATCTGCAGGTCCTCCTGGACTCGACACTTTCTGGGTGAGCTGGGTCCCTTCCCAGTCTGTGTTCCCATATTCCTTCCAGCAGGTTTGGGTATGTGCAGCTGCCAGAGCTGCCGCAGGAGCTCTCTGTTACTGCAAGCAGCAATAGATGCACTCTGACCCAGGGATGGAAAAAGGAATAACTTGCTCTTAGGTGCTGCTTTAGATACCAGCACAAGGGAGGGAACTGCTGACCCAAGGCAAGACAGGTCTAAGATGTATGTAGACTTGCATACTTTTGTCTCAGATCAAGAAATATTGATGTGCATAAATATATATCCCATTAGAGAAAAGACTGAAACAAAGTTTTAGCCCTAGGAAGCTGAAAATGTTTGGGAGCTGGGAATTCAACTCTGGTCCAGATTTCCAAACATGTTATTTTGATCAAAGACCATTTCAGTTTCCGATCCAAAACATGCAGTTTGATTTTTTTTTTTTAATGTTGATTTTTTTGTTGTTGTTGTTTGTTTGTTTTGGGTTTTTTTACCTTGGACTTCCTCTGAGGCAGTATTACGTAAATTCAAGAAGCCATCTCTCATGAATATGGTGTCCACGGGAGAAATATTGGTAGAAATAGTGACTTGTATTTGCTCTGACCAAAATAATCTTTTTGTATCAAGCCTGTTAAATATTTGCAGTTCTCAGAGTCCCAATGCCTGCAGGACTGTTGATGGCTCCCGAACAGTGGAGGAGCAGCAGACACAGTTTGTCCCTGCATGGAGGTTTTCCCTGCTCCCATTGCCACTGGCCTCCCTCCACGCACCTAGTATGCAGTCAAGCTTCCACTTGCTGCCCAGTGCTGTCTTCTTCTCACTGGCAGAGGGGCTTAACAGCCCTTAACATAACAAATACAGTTTTTGTCTATTTTTGCAAGCTGGACATGGCACCAATTGCTAAGGACGGTGATTTAAGCTACATTTGTCTTTACAAGAGAAAAAGGCTTTGAATAAGGGGTGGCAGCATTCTGGCTAATTTAACTTATTGCTTAGTGCTCCGAGCCCTTTACTAGCAACACTACCTCACAATCTCCTTCAAAGCACAGGAGTCTGTTATTCCCATTTTGCAGCAGAGGAAACAGATGCAAAGACCTGCCCAAACGCAGGCAGCAATTGCAATCTGGATTAGAGTGAAAATGTCCCTGAAAACTAGTTCCAGTCTCCAGGGAGACATCACTGGGCAAGGAAAGCTGGGAAACTCAAGGGGATGTAGCGTGGGACCGAAAATAAGAGGCGTGTAAGATTTTAAATGCTTAAGGTGATCTGGCCAAGCAAGAAACCAGGCTCAGCAGTTCGTGTCAGCCCAGGGGAGGGCGGAAACCTGGGGAGCGCGTTCCTTAGCTCAGCGGAGGACGAGAGCAGTATGCTGGCAGGCTGTGCAAGAAATGCATTGTGAACTGGCTCTTGCAGCTGTGAGCAAGACAATAAGGATGGTAAAGCACCATCTAAGTCCCCACATCCAGCTTTGCACAAAGAGGGAGCTAAACTCAGCCCCCTGGAATCTGTTGACTCATGGTTTGAATTTAGCTCTTTGTGTTCGAACGACTCCAAGCAGAGAGGAAATATAGATTGTCCCTGTCTGAGAGCCAAATTCACCTTCTCCCTGCTCACTTTCAACCCCTGAGCTGTGCAGTACTTCCATCAGGGTCTCTGGTCATAATTTGCAGGGCATTTTCAAGAAAGCCCCAATTTTCTTTTACAGTCTGAGGAATGACATTTTCTTCCTTTGTTTTTTTCTGTCATTCTGTCTCCTCTAGGCTCTCCATGTCCCACTGACCCCTGCCCATCTTCTTGCCAGTGTATAAAAACCTTTTTTTGATGGATATGCATCTTCTCATACATCAAAAGTAGGAAGGATATTCTTCACTTAAAGTCAGGGTTGTGTATGAGGGTCACACAAGATTTTATTCATCCAGCTGGTAGACTTTAACACTGGCATCTCAAGGAGTGGGGAGGGAACCTATAGCTTGTTATAGGGCTCTCTTACCTGTCCACCAACCAGCCTGTCTCCTATTGCTGTATTAATCAACTTGGTCTCTTTGGCAAACCAGCAAGGTTGCTTTCACATGTATCTGTGATACGTATTTACTGAACAATCACTATCTCTCCCCTCATTCAGGCTTTGTGGAGTCACACTCTTTAGTTTAGCGTAACAATATCTTTACCTGCTAAATATTTTGTTCCCAACGACTGAAAAGTCTGCATTGGTTGTGTCATGGACTCAGCATTTATTAATACTGCTTGTAGTGGATCCCATCAGTGGAGCTATGAGAGCACATCCCACAGCTTGCTGTTAATGCTTGTGCTGGTGACATTAGGAATTCAGGTAGTCTCTCCCATTGATTATCACAGACTTCAGCTTGCCATCTTCTTCCACTTCTTTTGTTTCCTGCCCATCTTCAATGATTTTCCGGGTGGTGATGGTCTTGCCATCGACCTCTTCAGTAGTGGTTATCACTGTTCTGACACCGTATGGCCCAGCTGAGTTTTCAGTAAAGAAGGAGGTGGGGTGGCCGCCGGAACAGAATGAACTCCAATGCACAAATGGCTCCCTGGACCTTCCTCCTCTTCTACCTGTGCTCTGCCAGTTTTCACCATTGACTCTGATGTCAAAAGGGTTCAAGAAAATACATGTAAATGGATACATCCCTTCAAAGAGCTCTTCTTGATGGGGGAATCCATGATGGGAACCAAAGAAGCTGTCATAACCCGCTGCAGCGCTTTCTCCGTGGATTCTGCCCTCCTCAACAGACTTGTCGTAGAGTGATCGCTTCTGAGGGTCAGACAAAGTCTCATATGCTTCAACAATTTCTTTGAATTTCTTCTCAGCTTCTTCCTTGTTTCTGGGGTTCTTATCAGGATGCCATTTTAGTGCCAGTTTGTGGTAGGATTTCTTAATATCATCCTGTGAGGCATCTTTTTGCAGTCCAAGGACGTTGTAGTAATCCACCATCTCAGAGGAAAGCTGGGGTTGTTTGGAAGATGCCTGGTTGTTTCTCTCCTACGAAGGCTGATCAGCATGCAGAGACTGCTGGATACTCAATGGCACTGCACTCCTTGGGGATGGGGAGATGCTCAGTCCATCCCATGAGCTGCTCTGTCCTGCTGCAGTGCAAGGCCACAGAGAGCTGCCTGACCATAGACATTCTTTTCAAACCTGTTGCTCACAAACCATGAGATTGTGACCTCAGAGGGGGTTCAGCCAACCCCGGCTCAGTTGTCCTGACCACATTCTAGGGCGGAGTTGGTTGTCACTGGCCTTGTGTTTTAGATCATGCACATGGTGTTGTAGTTGCCGGATGTAACTGTGCTGGCACAGCTGTGATGTAGGACTGCCATAGAATCATAAAATGGTTTGGGTGGGAAGTGACCTTTTTTAAAGGTCATCCAATCCCCACCCCCTGCCATAAGCAGGGACTCCTTCCGCTAGAACTGTTTGCTTAATGTCCCAACCAAACTGGCCTTGAGCACTTCCAGGGATGGGGCACCCACAGCTTCCCTGGGCAATGCCTTCCACTGTTTTACCACCCACATGACTGTGAGATTACTTTTTTGCCTGAACCTGCCCTACAGTGGGATTCTCAGATACTCAGTGTGGATTTGTGTGCAATCCAGGGCAGTGTGGTGTAGTCAGGTCATGTTATCCCACGGGACATAATCCCTATGGCAGCAGCTATAGGGAAGCTGCAGTTTGGCTACCCACAGTTTGGAAAGAGTGTTGGTGAATCAGAGGAAGCCCAGGGAAAGGCCACAAAATGTGACTAAGGAATTGGAAAATACGCTCTGGAGTGAGAGGCTTGGGGAAAGAGGAAGTTCCATGCCATCTACATCACAGTCAGCAAGAACCTGCATGGGAACAGAAATTCAGTGCCACGGGGATCTTCAGGCTCCCAGATAAAGCAGTGGGAAGGTGTCATTAGCCAAATGTAAACTCAAAATACACTGCACATCCTTTTTTATGAAGGTAGCGAATCACTGGAACTTCCCCATGTGGCCATTTTTAAACTCTGAGTGGGAATTTTTCCTAAAATCATGATTAGATGGCCATCATAATATTTTCTGAATTTATAGACAAGCCTAACATTTTCAGAAGAGCCTCATTTTCATGTTGGTAGTAGATTAAATTCCCAGAATTACCAACCAACCTTAGCCTCTTTTCTATGTGCCTTTCTGGATACCTGTCCCAAGGTGTGTATGCATGTACAACAGGGATGGCCCAGACAATCAAATCGAGCGTTATCCTGCATCTGTTTCTATTCCTTGGATTTGCCATTGTGGTGGGAAACACAATATCCTCAGAGGGAATCATTGCATGAAGAAGGTCTCCAAGGAAGTGCCAATAATGAGAACTCATCTGTCTGTAACACAGTGTCATAAACACCTACTAATAGCAGCATGTGTTGCAGATCACTGCCCTCTTTTCCATTATCCCACACTTTGGGAAGAAGTCAAGAGCCAGCCAGACCAAAGAGCATGTGCACAGCGTATGAGCTGGCTGCTGTCCTAACACACACCCTGTGAGTGGGGCTGTGAAAGCGAGGGGCAGCCATGTCAGCCTGGAGACAGCAATGTGACAGAGCGAGAAGGCAATTGAGCTGACACATGTTGGGAAAGGTATTTCTACTGCTGGTGCTCTCGCTGGTCAGTGATGGGGCAGTAGCACGGAGGTACTTGTCAGATTTGGGCAGTAGAAGTTGCCGCAGGGCAGTGCAGGTCTGAGGGCTGGAGCTGAAGGAAGTGCAGAGGAGCAAAGGAGCTCGTTGTCCTGTGGGCTCACCTCATCGGGGAGATCTCAGCTTTTGCCTCCTTTGGCACAGAAGTCTTCTTAACTACAGGGTGGTTGTGCCATGTGAATTATTTTTCTGCTGGGTGTTGTTTGTTCTGTAGAAATGGCAAAAGTAACCTGGGCCCAACAGCAAGCTGCTGCTGCCCATTTGAGCTCAGAGGGCTCTTTGCATTCCCAAAACACCCTGAAGTGGTCTTCTGCACTGCGGGGAGAGCTAAGGCTTGATGCTTTGCTCAGACTGTAGTCTTGTGCTTGAAATCTGCACAAAAGGGCCTAGATTTTTTAAGGATTGTCCACTGGACTTGAGGGTGATTCAAGCTTACCACCCACAAGTCCCCAGAAGGTGCCAACAGCTCCTAGCCACTGCCAGCACGGTCCTTTTGCAGATGCTTGGCAGAAATTTCAAGAGGGATTGCTGTTCCTACTCTCTATTACCCAGAAGGGAAAATGGGACCTCAGAAAAGTCTGTTGGAGAGGGTCCCAGGCCAGTTATCAGCTGCGGGGAGTGGGGCTGTGCACAGAAGGAAGGAGGTGACTCTGCCTTTTGCTGTGTCTTTGCAAAGCGTCTCCTCCCCTACTTTCTTTTGATGCTGAGAGCCCATCTCAGACTGGCTGGCGCACTGGGTTATCTGTCTTGGATTTAGTGCATCCGACCCAGCTGAAAAGTAGGGAGTGTTTTTCTCCTGTCATCCCTGAACGGAGGACACTCACTGCCTGTCTGTCTGCTGCCTGCAGCAGGCGTCAGTGATTAGCAGCCATTCAAGACAGGCCACTGCTGTGAGCCAAAAGGGTTTGCAAGGAAAAAGAAAGGGTCGAGGAGAGGCAGGGAGAAAGGGAAATGAGACATGCACACATCAAGTAACTAGACCCAAACTGGCCTGGCAGCCCCATCCCTAGAAACCAAGGCTTTGAAATGAGAAATGTTTTTCGTATCTTAAATCTCAAGTACAAACAATAAAAACCAGCCCAGACTGTGTTCTTTGAAGAGAAAGTACGAGTGACCTGAACAGTGGTTATCAGCAGCGTCATTAAGATAAACCCTTAACATGATTTAAAGCATCCGAAACTGAAGGCAGCACTTTCAGATACTAACAAAATGGTCTGACATTGGGGATGAAAATCAATAGTAATCTGATGTCACTAAAAATACTCAAAAGTGTCCCATGGCTGATGGAGGTGAGATTAGTGTAAATATTTGTATTCTAATCAGTGGCACGCGAGGGCTGGAGGCGGCCTTTCTGTCTATTTAATTAATGGAGTGGCTTTTTAAAAGGATCCTAATCATATGTGATTGTATCTGCTTATCAACATTTTTGCTAATTAGATGATATGGAGGCAGTCACTCTGCTAATTCCCTCATCCAAACAGCATATCCTGCACAGATAAAGTACAGTCTCTTTTTAATAAGAAACAATCATGAGACAGACTAACCTTAATGGTGCTTATTATCCGAGGATCTTTGGGATTTTCTTTTCTACCCACCCCCTCCTTCCTTTTCCTTCATTCCCTGCTTCAGTATGCCAGATGGATGTGGATGTGGCAGTCCCTGTCCCCCCCGGTTCCCCACTCCAGGCACCGCCATGTCCAGCCTTCTCTTCCCTCCCAGCCAGACATTGGGTCTGTAAGGGCAGGGACTGTCAGCCAGGTCAGGATGGGGAGCAAAACACAAGGCACCACGCAGCAAAATGTCCCAAGCTTTTGGTCACCCAGGTGACAGGTGACCCCAACCATGCAGCCCCAGTCATTGATCTGGCTCCTGGCACCCCAATGAGCCCTAGTCCAGAAAGGATTGAGTGCCTCCAAGCAGTGAAAATATTTTTCTGTTATTATTTTGATTAGACTAACTATTAGGAAAAGTTTCTTCAAGGAAAGGACTGTCAAGAATTGGAACAGGCTGCCCATGGCAGTGGTTGAGTCACCATCCCTTGAGGTATTTAAAAGCCATGTGGTTGTGGTGGGTTAGGGGTGGGATTGGCAGCACTGGGTTAACAGTTGGACTTGGTGATTTTAAAGGTCTTTTCCAAGATGAAGAATAATTATTATTGTTGTTGTTATCATGTTTTTTCTGTTTTAAAAGCAACTGAGGGCAGAGGAGGTCTACACAAGTGATTTCTCATCAGCCCTGTTGATTCTGTGACAAGGCTGTTGTCCTTTCATCTAAACCAACACAAGTCAGAGACATTTGTTCCGAGTCCTTTGACTATCCAAACAAACACCAGTCGTGCTTTGCTCCACCAGTCAAATTGTCATTAGGTGCCTCCCTGCAGGTCAGCCCTGTAGGGGGGGATGCTGTGCTCAGCCCTGGAGCCACGTTCCCGGGGATGATGGTCAGGGATGGGCGCATTGGGCTGACCTCCTGCTCTGGGAACAGAGGGACCTGCCTAACTTCAGAACTAGACCGGAAAATAAATTGAAAATTTGCGCTGAAGACCGTCTCCTCACCTCTCAAAATACAAAAGCAACATCTAGATAAGGAGAACCCATCCTGAATGTGTGCAGCTCCCATTCCAAGAGCATCTGGGTGGAGCGGTGGAGGGGGGTAGGTGCCCAGTGCTTAGTTTCGGGAGGCCGGGAGGCCAGGAGTCTGCCTGCTGTTTTTGCAGCTGTGAATGTTGAGCAGAAAAGGCTTAAATGACACAGATTCCCCACTCTTTACAGGAGAGAGCATCAGCATGTCCTGTGCATTGATCCCATGTATCGGGCTCAGCGCGGAGGTTGGATGTGGGATGGGAGATGGGGTGGCTCTGGGGAGTGCCAACTGGAAGAGACCCCCAGAGGCTGGGACACAGAGCTGGGTCTGTTTCCAGCTTTTCTGGGACTCAGGTTGGGGCTTAAGACTAAACCAAGTTTCAGGCAAGAAGACAACCAGCTCTTCTGAGTGGTAATGAGGAAGGGCAGGAACCTCACAAAACCATTCTATTTTGAGATATGAAGACAAAGAGGAGGCCTGGTCCTATGTAGTGGAGTCAAGAATGAGCCTGACATGTTTTTTATCTTAGATCATGCCTGATATCCAGAGCTGGACCTTGCTTCAGTCTTGGAAAGCCCAAATGCTGTTGTAACTCACATCCATGGACTCTGACCCCAGCAGAATTCAGAGCACTTTGGTTTCACTGACTGGGTCATCTCCACGTGTCCTCTGCAGTGTCCTCTCCAGACATGGCTATGCTGAAGCTGTACTCAGCAACACAGCTGACCACTCCTCCTCTTTGGCACGGTCTCTGGCCCTAAATCCTCTCCGTGTAACGCACAGGAATCAATCCAATATTGACCGCTTTCCCAGAGGGGTTTCTCGTTGCTTGTTCCATGACTGAGGGCTACAACTCGAGAAGAGGAGGGACTTCTGGGGCAAGGATTGCATTGCAAGCCGTTGAGTCCTGGGGCTTAATGAGGCACTGCTTATCAGCAAAGCGTGCTTATCTGGAGCCCGCCGCCCGTGTACCTGCTCCAGCCCCATCGTGAGTGAACATGTTTTACCACCCAGTTGCAGGGAGCTGGGAGCACGGTCAGATGGCACCGTTCAGCTGATGTGTGGTAACTCGTGAAGCCACAGCAACTTTATCACTTCACAACATCCATACATAGCCACAGCCTTGAATCTTCGCAGGGGAAGAAAGGATGATGAGTTACTGTTCTGGGATTTTCTCCCTGTTTCCAGTCAGTGGGAAGTGGTATGTGGAGCATTCATTTAATAAACCAGAGGGGAAAAGCTGTAGATCAGCTTCTCATTATTTCAGTGCTGGCTCACGCCATCACTTGGGCTTGTGCCTGACAGTTCAGTGTGTTATTTGAGGCCACTCAAGCATTCTGCAGAAATGATGCCACCCTCCTCTGAAAGCATGGGGTTCATCCAAGCAGGGAGGGCCTGACTCCATTAGTAAGTTTATCAGTGCTAATTTCATCTCAGTTTGAGGCCTGTTTACAAAGAAGGTGCTCACTTTGAAGACTCGTCCCCATTGAGAGCCAGCTCTCCAGCAGGAAACCTTCTGGAGATGTTTTACTGACGTGGAATTCTGAAGTAAAGCAAATCTGGATGGGAAAAAAATGCACCAGTGGTGCTGGTTTGCAGGGCAAGGGGGGAGTCCTAAGTGGTACAAAACTTAGGTGAGGGTCCCAGTGATGTGCACAGACATGCAGGAGGGATGGTAAGGGTTTGTGCCCCCATATTTTCTAATTTGTTAGAGGCCTTGGCAACCCAGGCAGCACGTGAGGGACTGACCAATTACCAATTTCTTTACTGGGACTGGGGAACTGGAGAAGAACACTAAAGCCATCAGGAAGTGTGTTCTGGTCCTGCCCATGGGCACCTTGTACATAGGGCTGCCGGGAACAGTGAAATTTCCATGCTGCCTCAGCAAAGGTTTAGTCTGAGTTTATTGCTGAGATTAAAAGACTGGAGAATATAAATTGTAAATGTGATGACTTAAGAGCTCATAAATTCAGTATACAGCCCCATTCCAGAGAGCTTGCATGCAGTGCAGCCACACTGCCTTGGGCTCACAAGTTGCCCTTGCTCCCAGTGCTCAAACCCACGCCCTGCAGGGAGCCCTTCTGCCCTGCCTGGCTTCCAGAATGTTGCATGTGCGTGTGCGTGCACAGATGCTTGGAAACACACACTCACTGGCCAGGGATGCTGTGCACACTGCGAGTTTGCTGCTTATGTACAGACATGGACTCCCTGCTGCGGCTTCAGCCCAGAAATCAGCATTAGTATGGAGCAGTATTTGCCCACAGTCACTGCAGTGAGGGAACAACTGGAGGTCTTTGAAGATGAGTTCTTGGTAGGAGGGACAGTCCCCCCTCACTGAGGAGCCATTTGCTTGCATTTACCTGCGGTCCAAGTGTCCTTGCTTGGTGCTTGCAGAGGAGCTCCATGGTCTCATCCCTGTTCTTGTGTGTGGGCAGCAGGAGTTGCATGTGCAAATTGGTCCCACACGTGGAATCAGTCAAAGCAGCAGTGCTTCTGAGCTGCAGAAGAGAATTCCAGAGTGGGAATGATAGAGCTTTTGACCAATGCACAAGTCCCTCCCCCAGTTTTCCAGTTAGCCCACTTGTGTCCTCTACCCTGGAGCTAAGTCACCCCTGTGAGCAGAGGGCTTGAGGAGAGCTTCTTGGAGCAGTGCTTAACATGTTGAGCTGATTCTGAGGTGAGCTGTGATTAGGTTTCTGCAACTGAGTTGCAGCTGTCACTGGGTTGGTCCTTGGATAAATTGCCTAAGTGTTGTAAGCACCTTTGGCATTATGTGGTTTTCCACTTTTTCTAGGAAGAGAGAAGAGAGGAGAGCTGGAAACCAGCCTGCCTCTAGGATTCATCCAGCCCACGCCAAGGACATAGCTTTTGGTCTGGGAGTTGTAATGTGGGAATGTAACACCCAGTGCCAACCTGCTGTCCTGCTGAGGGCAGAGCTTATGCTGTAGTCTGAGCAAGGAGAGTTGGGGACAAATCCTGGGAGAACACCAGAAGATACAATGGGATGCCTCTCTTCCCAGTCAAGGGGACCAAGCCCTCAGCACACAGTAAGCATGAAGGGGGTGGGCTTGGCTGTTGGTTCCTGCAGACCTTGTGGCTCCCTGTCCTTACCCAAGTGTCCGGGGGTCCGTGCTTGGGGCAGGCTGTGCTTTGGCTGTCTCAGGGTAAGCCTCAGACTGCTTTTCGAAATACAGTGCCCTGCAGCCCCCTGTGCACAGGCCCCTACTCCAATGGCATGTATGGGGCAGCACTGAGGCTCCTCTGTGCACCAGGGTTCTCTTTCAGGGTCCAGCACAGGGGCCAAGAGCAGCACCTGTAATAATGTACACCAGCCTTTCAGCAAAGCCAAGGCCTCAAGTTCCTGACATGTTTCTCTGAAGAAAGTGGCTTGGGCCTCCCTGAGAGCATTGCTGGATGTTTCCCATCTCCCAGGGTGGAGTGTGCCCAGAGCAGGCAGTTTTGGCAGTGTTTTGTCTCAGAGATGGTTCTTGTCTGTGGGGACAGCCATAGGTGCTGAGGGCAGTGTTTGGTACACTTGGCATTTGCTCATTTCTCAGACCTTCTTTTACCAAATGAGAAACAAGAAAGGGGGAGAATGTATTTTTTAAACAATTTTTAATCACTGTAACATCCCCATTCCTGCTCTTTTGCTTTTGCAGTAGACGTAGTACTGTTGCCACAAGAGCATGTGTGAATGTAAGGCCCTGGGTGCCTGTGTGCATGGCTGGGCAGATGAGGCTCAGGGTGTAAGCCCAGAGGCAGAGCAGACTCAGGAACACACTGCATATATTGGCCAAACCATGCTGCATTTTCCTACCCTGGCTGGACTCTATTTGGCAGTGTTGTGGTCTGACAAAACTGTCTTCTTTTGCTTCTGTCCACCCAGACCCTTGAAAACTTTGGAAATTCACCTGAAATATTTGCCATTCCTCAGCACCCCATTTGTGTGACCCACCAGAACTGTCCTTTCCCGGGACTCGGTTCTGAACGCAGAGCAGAGATAACGTTTAACAGGCAAAAGCAGATGAGAAGGAGATAAAGGAATAAGGGGAGGGAGGGGAGGAGGAATGCAGAGGTATGTGCCTGCATGTTGTACTGTGTTTATGCATAAACAGGCTTGCTTATCGATATCCAGATGTAAGCATGAGTGCAGGGTAATATCTCCCGAAACAATAGGCGCTGCTCGGCTCGAGGAGCGCTGCCGGAGCCTCCCTGTCAGATGCTGCCGTGTTATCAGGTTGCAGCAGGCGTTCGCATCTAATCAGGGATCTGAGCCCCGTGAGCCGCACCCGGGGGTTTCGGAGCCTCTCCTGCAGTCTCAGCCCACTCTGCTCTCTGAGGGGAGAGGGCAAGAGGGGACAAAAGGGGCCAAGCATCTCCGGAGGTGATACTGGTGTGTCTGGCTGCCCGGCTTCACGCTTTGGCAGGGATGCAGGAGCTGGTGTTGCCACCACATTCTGGCAGGGATGGCACCGGGGTGACACTTAGGACTCGGCCAGCCCTTGAGAGGAGGGGAGAGTCTGGCCAGAGCTGCAGCAAAGCACCGGCTTTGTTCAACCTGGGGCAGGGAACGTCAGAAGGACCAAACCGGCTACTTCAGCCCCATTCTCTGTGCTGCGACAGGACAGGACCTGGCCCGGGGGGCAGCGCTGGCAGCGAGGGCTCTTATTTATTTTCTTCTGCGTTTTTAAGGAAGGCCCCAAGAGCAAAAAAACTTACAAAACCTTCTTCCCCACCGCTCCCTAGCACCAAAACGCAATGGCCACTAATGTTACGTGGCTCATAACTGCAAATGGCTCTGGAACTAATTAATTTGACAGTACCGCGGCTGCCTGCCTTTTTCACCAAAATCAATTAAGAAAACGCACATTTCCCCTTCTCCTCCCGCCCCTCCCCGCACCACTTCGCGGTGAGGCAGAGGGGAGAAGGGGCAGCCAGGACTGGGCGCTGCTTTCCCAGGGCTCCCGGGGGTCAGGGCGGGGAGCAGAGCGCCGGGAGCTCAGTGCAAGGGGATTAACAAGGTGGGGGGAGAGACGCCGCTGGTTCTCCACAACAGGAGCCGGGATGCTCCCTGGGGACGGGTGGCGGTGGGAAAGCTTGATTGCCACATGCAGCCACGCTGTGCCGCGTTCCTCCCTCCCTCCGTCCTGGCTCCCTGAAGACCCCTGTGAATTGTCATTCCTTGCCAGTGCAGGGGGGGAATTGGCCATCGGGCTCTCAGAGCATTTTTTATTTGCATGGCTGATGAGCCACTCCAGAAGGGGCTGCAAGGGAGAGGCGGGTGGGAATTTCAGCACTGTTTGCTTGCCAAGCGAGGGCAGAGGTGTGTGTTAGAAAGGATTCGGCAAGAAATTTAGGGAGACAAATTTTGCATTTTGTGGGAGGCAGTGGTAGGAATCGGAGTGGGGTCTCATGCAATTTTTAAGGCTCCTGACCCTGGGGCTCCTTGCCCAGGCAGGTGAAGGCAGGGAGCGTGCCGGAGGGGCTGCGGCTCCCTCTGCCCTGCGCTTGGGGTGGGGTGGGAGGGTCTGAGCTGGGGCGGTGCATCAGCATCACACTGCTTCCCAAAAAATCCAGCAAGAACAGGACCCCCCTCCGCGCTTGTTCTTCTTGTTCCACTTCCAGATGGAAAAGAAAGCCAGGTCTGGGGTGAAGGCGTTGAGTGATTCCAGGGCTCCGTGAGCATGCAGCTCCCCAAAACTCTCTCTTCAGGGAATGCGAGACAACTGGTCTTAAGAAACGGTGGTGAGACACCTGGCCAAGCTGGGTAAAACCTCCTGAGCATTATTTCTGTAAATGCCTCCATTTGGTCCATATCACCTCCTCCCATCTGTATTGAAATGCCCTTCTATTAATAAATAACTCCATTCTCCATTACCCCATCTCCACAACTCACGTTGAAGTAACTGGGAATTTGGGTTTGGTTTTTATAGACATTAGAAATAGATTTTATCTTTATTAAGGGCTCTGTCTCCACCACCCCAACCTTTGCTCCATTGCACAGAGCACAGCAGGGGCTGGAGCAGAGGAAGCAGGTCCCCGGACTGAGCTCAGCAGGGGGCGAGGAAGGAGAACCTCTTCTTGGCTTTGGCCAGGGCAGAAGGAGTTTAAAGGGCCAGGTTCTTCCCTGAGCATTGGTGACCTGTGAGTGTGTCTCTATAGCATGGTGTAAAGTGCTTGAGAACACAAGGGAGAAAATGTGAATGAAGAATATTTAAGAAATTTTGTACCTGAAAGATTTAGTTCTCAAGGGTTTGTTTTGCCTTTGTAATGTCTTGGAAAATACCTATCAGGAAACCTCCTAAATGCAGTCATAGTGCTGAGCCACCACATGAATTTGGGAAAAGTTTTCTTTTTCTAAGCTGTGGGTTGCAAACAGTCCCTGGAAAATATTTGAGTTTTGAAGTGCATCAGTTGGCTGTGATGGGGCAGGGAAGTCACAGGACAGCATTTTTCTGCCGGCTTGGACGGCAGCATGGTTTCTGGCATGGAAATCAGTGCATGTAAATTAGAATTGTGGTTTCCATGAATACTATCATATATGGATTGGAAGCTGATTTTCCAAGAGCAGTCGTGCCAGGAAAACTTGTGCTCTCACATAGCCCCAGGCAGCAAACACAAGTGACACAAACATGGTGAGGGTGAGTTCATTTACAACTGTGACTGTTCAAAAAGTATTTCTAAAATTTGCCTTCCCTGCTGTTCCTCCCCTATCCGTCCCCCCTTCCTCCTCCCCTCCCAGCTATGCCAGAGTGAGCTGGGAGGTTTGGTATCCAGCCTTACGCAGGGCTGGTGCTGGGCTGGCGGGGCCCGGCGCCACAGCCGCGCACCTGGGCGCAGGTAAGGCTCCGGCAGGGTGGGGACTGGATTCTTTCCCGGCCCCTCTCAGCAAACAGCTCCTGCCCTGGAGCCCTGCGTTCCTCTGCCCTTATCTCCCTGTGCAAGGCAAAGCTATAAATGTTATTGGCCATGAAGTTATTCATCCCCTTCAAAGCTACGCATATGCAAAACAGGCTCTCCTGCTGGAATGGGAGTCTCCGTACCAAGAGTGAGTGTTTAAAGATCTTTTTTTTAAATAAAAGTCTCCAAGAAAGAAGCACATTAACATATAGCAACATTAATAGCACTGGATCTGTATAAACCTAATTATATATGTTACCACAAGTAAATAACCACAGCATTTCTTACACGGTAAACATACTGCAGCTCCAGGGATGGCTACAGCGAGGTGCAGAGCAATAGCCCAGCTCATCTGTGCAGTTGGCAGTGGAGACAATAAGGAGGAGCTTCAGTTGGGACATAGGTCCTGCCTTCATCACAGGCACAACTCACCCCCTTGCCATCCCTGTCCCAGGGATGTGGCACTGGTCCTGCCCCTGGAGTGCTCTGCAGCCACACTGGCACACAGCAGCCTCCAGCCCAGTTGAATGCAGTGATATTCCTACCAGAGCAGCACGCAGTGGTGGGGGCTGTCAGCAGAGACCAGAATTCCAAAACTCAGAAGACCCTGCTGCCTTCTGGGGGGTTTATAAAATTCGTTCTGGTTCATACCTGCTGTTGTTTTAAACTCATTTCTTTCTGAGGAATGACTCAGCTCAAGAAAGACAGCAGCTATTTTACTTCATGGATAACTAAGAGAATTCAATGATATATAAAGGGATGGGAGATCTGTTACATCTCTCTGACCTCTGAAGCTGGAAGAAGCCATTCCCCCCATTTATGGCATGTCTCCTATTTTATTAGTCTCATGCACAGGCTGTATCAGTTGTTCCCTGTTTTTCCCCCATTCCGTTGATGGCTCAGACCAAGACCTTTGCAACGCTTCAAGCCAGCTGAGCCTGGAAACCTCTGGATGATCCAAGCAGCAGTTCCCAATCAGTCCCATCCCCTTCCCTTCTCCTGCTGCAGGGCAGCTCTCTGCAGAGCGTGGTGGTGCGGGGGTGAAGC
The DNA here is from genome assembly GCA_013397055.1 of Pachycephala philippinensis. Taxonomy (NCBI): domain Eukaryota; kingdom Metazoa; phylum Chordata; class Aves; order Passeriformes; genus Pachycephala; species Pachycephala philippinensis. The sequence goes on from VWZT01011968.1 coordinate 1,546,196, forward strand.
AATGTGGGACAGGGCTTTTTGGGGAAGCAAATGTGAGACCCCGGACAGCTTCTGTCCCACATTTCAACTTTTGTGGCCCAACATCAAACATGTCACTGCAGCCTGAGCCCCCACGGGTCTGATGGAGGAGCAAAAAGAGAGGGCTGGAGGCAGCAGATCCTAATCTTTATTAAATAAGAACAAAGCTTATGCCGGCTAATGAGAAAAACAAACCGATGAAAGATCCGGTGAGCTCCTCAGAAGGACACAAAGAAATTCTCTCTGAACAAGAGCAGGCTAAAAATATTCCCGAATATTTATTTTGCTGGCAGTGTCTTCACAGGCTCCAGATTTGATGCCGCCTCTTTGGGGATTGGCATGGCCGTCACAGCAATTTCAGAGCAGGGTGCTCCAAGCTCTGCGTGACGCCCGGAGTCAGGGCAGGAACAGCCAAGACGCGAGAGCACGAACTGCCTCGGTGCTGAGAGATGATGGCCAGTCCCTGTACACCTCTGCTTCTCTACAGGCAACAGAGTGTTTACCATTGGTTTATGTCCATCATGTTGTCTGGAGCCAGTGAGTAAGAGCCAGATGCCACAGGCACTTTTCTCCAGTTTCATTCCCCTTCTCAACACGGGCCGTTGTGTGCAGGGTGCCAAGGCTTGCACTGATGCTGAGCATCCTCTGCATCACAGCTTCAGACACATCAGGGACAATTGGCCAGAAACTTGGGGCATTAGTTGTCTTATCCAGTTTGAGCCCACGAAGTTCCCCCAAAAGATGTCCATGACCTGCTGGCCTTACCAGCCCCAGATCTCCTCCCTGCAGCAAGCCGCAGCCTAAGGAGCCATCACCAGCAAAGGTGTGGGCATTGTTTGCAAGCAAACCCAAAACCACGTGAAGATGCCCAGACTGCACACCTAACATTACGAATTCCAAAGCATAGACCGTGCCTGGGGAAACCATCAGGGCGGGGAGTGTTTTAGGAGGTTTTGATCAGCCCAGCATGCGCTGTGAATGAACCCCAGTGAGCAAAGCTGCACCCATGCAGGGGTTTGCAAAGATTCAGCCAGCCCAGCTGTGTCGTGTCTCCTGCCCTTGCCACTTCCCCTGGGCCCCCATGAACCTCTGTCCAGCCCGTTATCTCCAGAAATGGTTAGTGGGAGGCAATGCCATTGCCGTGCTGGGTCAGACCACCCAGCCAGGACAGGCAGCTGTGGGGGCTGCTCAGAAATCAACTCTCAGCTTCAGAGCTGCACCCCCTTTCCCATATGTGCTGAGCCCCAAACCTTATTATTTAGTACCCACTGAGCTTGGCTGAAAACATCACTTCTGAAGGCAAAAGCAATGCAGCAACAAGGCTTGCAGTTCCCCCTCTGCTTCTGCCTTCACTGACCATGAAACTTCAGCCTCTGCTCTTTTAATGTACTGTGGCTGAACTTGCTGCCAGCAGGTCAAAGGGAACATAATTTACTTGGGCTTTGATTCATTTGATACAGTTTGGGGTGAAAAGGGGGAGGGAGAGGATAGGAGACGAAGGGAATAAGTGGTGGCAGGGAAGGAAAGAGGTTGCCTGTTTGTGTGGGAACTGGATTAGTATGAAAATGACAGAACCGTTTTCTAGCCAAGAGGGATTTAGCAATACCAAGAGCATTTTGACCAGAGCAGGGGCTCCCTGTACTCAAATCGGCCATGGTGGGCAGGAGGCAGCCTGAGCATTTGTCTGCAGGGTCCTTTTTATCTCTTTCCCTGATTAGGAGATTGGCAAGGGGAGAGGGGTGTTTGTATTCTGTATTGCCTGGAGAGTCCTTTTACTGCTCAGGCAGGACCATGGGATGGTCAGAGTTCCCTTCCTGGCAGCTAGCTCTCATCATGTTTGCATCTCAACACTCTCCTCATCTTAGGCCCTTTACCAGCTCCGTCATGAATTTCCCTGTCCATTTTCCTGCTGGAAGGAAGCTGCAAGTCTTGGAAGAGACAAATGAACCCACATGGTGCCACAAGTGGCTTTTTTCTAGACACGCATTAGAGGCACCAATTGTCCTACCAATACTCGGAGCATGGAGAGCTCACAGGCACCTGGGATGGGCTGAAGTCAGGGGAGAACAGCACTTCCCTCACATTGCTTCTGACTGTACTTTTTCATAGCAGTCTGGTCCAGCTCAGCTCACTAGCCTTGACCCCACTGGTGCTATGCAACACCCAAAATATTGTAAAAATCTCCACTCTCTGCCCTGCTCACTCCTTTAGTCACCACCATCAGCCTTGCAGAAGTCAGGGGCCATCCTGTGCCTCTTGATGTAGGTTTTCCTTTAGGTACCTACGCTTTATCTTGGCTATGGGCTTCAGGACAGGACTGAACTAAAAGCAGGAGCCAGCAGTTTTGCAGAGAGCCTCTCCTGATGGCAATGCCTTTGGGTCACCTCACTGGGCTGTGTGCACTTGGACCAGTCTGATGCTTTCAAACACAGATTGCTTCCCCCTTTTTTGTGGGGGAAAATAGAGGGAAAGGGCAACATTCCTTGTGAGAACCTAAATATTTTACTCTCCTGCTTTTGTCCTGACTGACTGGTGTTTACACAGGGGTGAAGAGGCCAGGAGGAAGCAAAGCGATGTGGCTGCTGCGGTTTCAGTTCTCACTCCACCTTGCTACTGAGAAACTGGACCCGTGGTTTGGTTTGTGGCTGGGGGGGAAGAGGAATGGTCCTTGGATCTGATCCCTGCTTGGAAGGCTCTTTCAGTCCCACAGAGGCACCAGCAACACCGAGGGGGGCGGGAGGAAGAGAGGAGAAAACCAGCCCCCCAACAAGCCCCACTGCAGCAGCTCCCAGTGAATTAACATTCACCACAGAGCCAGGGGTGTAAATTCACCACTATCTCCTCGGAGTTTGCCGTTTATGCCGTTCATTTCACATAGATGTCACTACTGCCTTATGAGCACTCCTCCGAGCTAGCCGCTTAAATGGACCCAGTGCATTATAGTAATGGAGTAACTGTATAAAAACAATGAAATCCAATCTCTTTAAACTGATTTGATGTCTGCCTGAACCACAACATTTCCTGCTAATGGCTTCCTTCATTTTGTAACCGTGATCTCCACCTGATCAGATTACAGCTGTTTTTAATTACAAAGCTAATAGAGTTTGTAGGCAGTGTCAGGCAGACAGCGCATGCCTGGGGTGGGCACAGGGTGGAGTGGAGCCGGCGGGGGCTCTGGGTGACTGTTAATACACTCAGCTCATCAAGCTGACTGTCAAAACACTGGGAGCAGGGGGCAGCTAGGAGGGACAGTGATATTTTTCAGCATGGAGCCAATATGCTGCTCTCCAGGTCAGTCTCTGTGACAGCAGACAGCCCTGGGTTGTGCTCCTGCTCCATGTTCTTGCCACCAGGCCGGGCAGCTGGTGATGCCCAGAAGGTTCATGACATGTGTTGGTACTCCTTCAAGATGGGTGGCAGGGCCACAGGGAGGCATGAGAAGAGCAGAAAGAGCTTTTCTTGAAGATGGAGGGAAAGTGAAAAGAAAGAGAAAGACGAAAAGAAAAGAAAAGAAAAGAAAAGAAAAGAAAAGAAAAGAAAAGAAAAGAAAAGAAAAGAAAAGAAAAGAAAAGAAAAGAAAAGAAAAGAAAAGAAAAGAAAAGAAAAGAAAAGAAAAGACAAAAGAAAAGAACTAAAACCAGACCAGAATAGGAATGCATGGTGCCATTTGACTTCTGCAACTGATGGGGCAGGAAAGACCATCGCAAATAACTGACAGTGGAAAAAGCCATCGAGATTGATGTCTTTCTTATGGGATAGTGCAGTCAGCTGCTGGGTCTGCATCCTTCTCCTCAGCCCAAGCAGAGGAACCCCAGGGATTGTGTCCACAGCACAGCCCCGTCCCCACTGGCCTTGTTTAGCCCAGCAGTTTGTTTGTGTATTGATTACCCCATCTCTCTGGGTTAGGGACATGGATCAGCACAGCTGCAGGGACAGGAGCAGTTTGAAAGAGCTGTTCCCAAGCAGTGCTGGGCAGGGATGTTTGTATCCAGCAGACCATGTGCACGCACTGCAGGCGAGCTCCAGTTTGACTCCCTAGTGGTGGAAAGAAACTCTGTGTGTGTTACAGTGGTGCTGGATAGCGTACGTTGGTGTTCAAGATTCAGCTGAGGTTGTGCTCAGTTGAAGCTGGGTGAAAAGTCTTGGCAGAGAAACAGCAGCATCTCCCTCTCATACCTCCCTGTCCTGCCACGTGAACCTTCTTCCTGGGCTGGTGGAGCTACCAGAGCATAACGCCAGGCAAGTGGGACAGCTCGATGGTGAGGTACCCACTTGCAGAGCTGGGGAAGGGAGGGAGCAGGCAGGTGCAGCACCTCGAGGCAGCCCAGCCCCTGGGAAGGTGTTCCTGGGCAGTGTGACCCCCACCAGAGGTGCCCTGCTCAGTTCACTCTGCTGCGGGAGCTGTTCATCCCCCGCTCTTGCCATGCCAGAGCTGCACATGTCGGGTGATGCACCAGCCTTGTAAATGATTTAGGGTCCACATCAAGAGCCCATCAATTATGTACCCTGCAACTTAATTATTTAGCTTGACAGGAGTCTCTCCCCTTAATTTCATTGTCTTCTCAGTCTCCCGTTTCACAACAGAGCTGTGGATGCTCTGCTGGGAAGGGCGCCCTGTCACATGTTTCTGCTTCTTCTCTGAATTGGCCCAAACTCATCTGTTTCCCCCTTCCCTCAGCAGATGAGCAGAATGAGACGCAGACATGATTCCAGGGCAAGGTGAGAGTTTGGGCCCTTGCACCATCACTGCTGTGCTCTGCCCTTGAGCTGTATCAGGGACTGGACTCTGACACTGGTCTAAATGAGCACATTTAGGAGGTTTTGGGGATGCTGTATGTGGGATGGATGCTGGGATGAATTTTTGTGGTTTCTAAAGTCCTTTCTGCCAGCTGGCCATGCACCCACAGACAATGAAGAGAGTTCCAGCAGCCATTCCAGCAGCCCTTCCAGGTGCTCCTTGGCAGCACTGGGGATCCTGCCTGGGGTGATGCCTGCCCGTCACACCGAGAGCCATCAGCACATGCCATCATTCACTCCTCTCTTCCTCCCTGCTCTTTTCTTCCATTCTATCTCTTCCTTTATCTGAACTTTTAAACTCCACGACTGGTGCAGATTTTTACAGTAACTCAAGCCTTTGAGAATTGTTAATGCTGGGCTGTTTTCACAGTGACATTAATATGCACTGCAAAAATGCCAAGTATCAGAAGTCGCTCACTGCTGCTGGGTTGTGACAGCCACGGGAGAGCAGAGGTGAGGACATGGTCATGCTGGAGGGGCACAGCTCAGGCAGGCAAGGCCCCAGATTTGACAGGATTTCCTCTCGCGCCATCTCTTCGCCATATCTTGGCATGTTTTTAAGCGTGTTTATTTTTCGACCCTCAAAAACTACCTTTTCCTAAAATAAATAAAACTAAGACTGGGAGTCTAGGATTTTAAAGCAACCCTACAATAACAAAGCAGTGTGTGCAGATCAGTTGTCACCAGCAACCCTACAATAACAAAATAATACACGCAACCCTATACAACACTGAAACAACTGCTATGGGCATGCGAGGAAGGAAATATATTTTCCAGTGTCGAGCTTAACAAGACTTTGTTCTGCAGTAAACTCAGGGGTCAGAAGGGGGATGTAAGGACCAAAACACCTTGAGCGGTGTAACTTTAATGTCACGCAGCAGGCAGGGTCGTGGGACACGCGGCAAGCACCACTCCGTTAGCGCGGGGTTTAATAGTCTGGAAAAGGAAAAGAAAGCGAGGGTTTGCGATGAAACAGGAAGTTCCCTCGAATCCTGGGGCCTTTGAAGAATTGTCAAAGGAATGAGAAGTCTGAATGTTTGAAAAGACTCCGGATTGTGGAGCCAGAGGGGGCAGGGGGACATGGAGACGGAGGCATTGAGCACAGACCTTCTCCAGACCCACACTCCGCTCTTTGTTCGTCTTTTTTTCTCAAATTATTAGATTTTTTTTTCACTGCTTATTTTTTTCTCTCTCACACACACACGCACTTGCTGAGGCCAGCAAGAGTTTTCTTACAGTTTGAGCAAAGCCCCAGTCCTACACCATGCCATTGCTGATGTGGCACTCCCCACACCTTGCTGTGGAGCAGCACGTGGAAATAACTGTGATCCAGGCTCTGCTCATGCATGACACACAAACCATTTTTTTGAGGAAGTGTTTAGGGAGTTTGAAAAGTTCTGGTTAGCTGCCTTTTTTATATTTCTAAATTAATTTTTTCTGCCTCTTCTCTTTTTGGGTGTGGCATTTCTGTGTGGCTGCAGGAGCACACCGCAATGCCTCCACTTCTCCTAGTGCCTGGTCAGCCAAGAGCCACCAAAGAAAATTCCTGTATGATTTCCAAGATATTTGCTCAGCATTTGAAATGCAAATATGCTGAAAAAGAGTAGTTCAGTGGCTTAGCTATTACCAGAGGGAATCTGGTTGCGCAAAACTGGTGATGATGGTGATGATAATGATGATGATGAAAGACTGGTTCAGGGTCGAATTTAATGACCTGTAGTGAGCTAGTAAAGGGGACTAGACACTAGACCCCTTTAAATCACTGAGAGAGATTTTCAGCCAGTTGAAGGCATCAGGAAGATGCCCAGTGCTGGAGGGATGCCTGCAGGCACATCTCCACAGGGAATGGGTTTCATTTCCTTTCAAGCCCAAGGTGAGGAAGACCAGCTCTTTCTTCCTATGTACTGAGGGAAACAGGATCTGCCCTTCCCAGGCAAAAACTGCTGGTGATCGGTTGCCTTTTCCCCTTGCAGGGTGCCCTCCCCAGTGCCCAGAAATGGCAAGACATGAGCAATGAGGTGGCCCAGAGAGAGCACCCAGCTGCTCTGCAGAGAGGGTGAGCCTGGTGAAGGGAGCCTGGAGGGAGAGCCAAGACACTGTCATGACACTGTGCTTTCCTCTGTGCTAATTGTACGCTTGGGACCAAATTTAGACTGGTGTAACTCTGCTGAAGTCACCAGGGATTAATTTGGCCTCTGGTGGCTCCATTGTTTTAGCTAAATGAGTCAGAAGAAGCAGCCTGTTCTTATCTGTGCACAGTGGGGCAGTGGCAGTAATGGCTCAGCGAGGCAGACCCCAAAAGCAGCGTGACTGGGACCTGGGATCGGGGCTTCCACGAGACGAACGGGGCTGCAAGAGGAAATGTTTTGACATTTGGGTTATAGATGGAGGCAGGCTCAGTGTGGGTACGACTGGTGCTCACCGCTGCTGCAGGCGGAGGGGAAGGGGGCTGGCAGGTTCCCTGAATATTCAGCGGTGCCGTTTGGAGTTCCTCAATTCTTCGGCCACCAGAGAGGGAAGCTGTGGCTCTGGAAGGGGCACGTGGTGTCAAAGGGGACTTCACACCACTTCCCGGCCCGGTGAGAAAGGGAGCCCAGGCTGGAAATGCTCAAAAAGCACCGGCTGCATCCCTGGCTGTTCGTGCTTCTGCCAGCGGCCGGGTGTGGGGAAGGAGTGATGGGACAGAGCACGGGCTTGCACAGGCCTGGAGTAGATGTTTTGGGCAAAAGCGTTAACTGCTAGCCCAAGGCAGTGTGCTGGTTTAGCATGCTGTGAATTCCCTCAAACTTCTGGGAAATCGAAGATGATTTGGAAAACCGTGATTTTTCCAGCCCAGGTTCAGTACGAGCAGTTTCCAAGCAGAGAGGTGTTGCTGGATGGCCTGCGGGAGCTGTGTGCCTCACCCAGCCAGCATCCAGCCTTGTGGTGGGCAGTTTTGGAGGGGAAATGGAGCAGGCAATGGAGATGAAAATGTTGTTCCCCTTCCCATGCCTGTTGCTGCCCCATCTCCCCTTTTCCTGCTGTACCTACTGGGCAGATAAGCACAAGACTTCAGTCTCCAAGGCCATCAACCTGGCATATTTTGGATGGCCAAACACTCTTCAAAGCGAGTACAAAGGCAGATCTTCTGAGGATGGAGATAACAATAGGTAGGAAGGGCGGGGGAGAGCAGACCTGGAGCCTCGCTGCTCCCAGCGCTCCTGCACCTCCACAGCTTGAACGGGCGCATTCCCAGCGTCCGGGGCCGGATAATAAGCAGAGCCACAGCAGCTATTCAGGAGGCTCTGACCCTGGCTAGGTAACTACATAATGAGCCTGTTTGAATTGCTCCCGTCCCTGCCAAAGGGGTGGGATCGGGGGATGCTTTTGTTTGCAGTAATGAACCTGCAATTATGCTACATTTCTTGGTTTTAGCCGCATTTTTTGTGTGTGTGTTGTTCTCTTTGTATTGACAGATTTATGGCCAGGATACTCCACTGCACCAGCAGCCGTACGGCACCGTGTGGAGACTGACTGTCGTCTCAGAAAGGTGTGGGGAGAGGAGGAGGAGGGGGGTCTTTGCACTACCTCAGTCCCCGAAGGGTTAAATAAATGTATTAGAATGAATACAGACGGCACAGGTGCTGCCTTTCCAAAAGTCACAGGTTTCAGCAGGGCAGGGAAAAAAAATCTTTTGGGCTTCAAGTGAATTAAAATTTAAAAAAAAAAAAAAAAAAAAAAAAAGTAGGGAACGAAATAAATAAATAGCACATACCAGATTTCAGCTCCAAGGCGCTCAATAAAATTACACTTTGAAATGCAAGGATTAAGCAGAGTAGGTGACAAGGTAACTTTGTTAACAGGCTAATCTCTTGCCTTAACAGAGACAGGGGATTTACATGTGACTGCACAACACTGCTTTATGGTCTTTTTTCCAGCTGGAGATGGTAGGAAGGGGGAAGGAGGAGATGGGACAGGGTTGGATATTTTAGAGCCATTTGTAAAATGGGTTTAAACTATGTTTTTCTTATTGTTTTAGGTTTGTTTGTGGTTTTTTAAAGCAAGTCTGCATGGAAATATGTCACCAATAATCAGCTGTTTCCAAAAGGTTCAGGTAGGGGATAATGAAGATCTCTCAGAATAATGAATAATTGGGTAAAACCATTTGTGGTGCCATTTCTTCCTGAATGGTTTTATTTGCTGTCTTATGAAAAGCCAACCAGTATCATGGGCTATTCAAAATGCTATGTCAGGACTATTTTGCCCTGAGTCTTTCTCCAGATTTCAGCACTTCTTCACCAAGGAATGTGTGAATTCTAAATTCAGGGTACTTTTTTCAAATGGCTCCTCTGTTCTTGGGCAGGGAAGGGGCAAGGGGAGAAAGAAAATTAAATAAAAATAATTTTTAAAATAGAGCTTTAGGTCTTTACATTTCTGTCAGTTACTAAGATGAGACAGTGATGAGCAAATGAACATGAAATGAGACCTGGATCCCCCTGTGAGGGTTTGTATCATGCAGTACCCACTTTGCTGTGCCCAGGGTCCAGCCACCCCAGCCATCCCTCCCCCTGCAGCAGGCAGAGTGCCCCTGGCTTGTCCATTTAACTCCTTTGAGTGTCAGTGTGGATCTCCCCTGTGAACCAGGGGAAATGTGGGGAAGCAATCCCTTCAAACCTTACCCAGGCTTCTTTGTTTCTGGACAAAAACAACAATGAGAAAACCAACTCCTCCATAGGGTTCATCTGAAATTCAACAGAAAACAGGCTGAGCATGTTCTCTGGTTTTAAATAGATCTGGTGAAAGTATTTATCGTGTTGTATTTGTTGCAGCATATCTGGGGTGTTTGTGGTGACTGCAGGCAGAGGGACATATTCTGTGTGGAAACTTGGTGTCAGATCCCCAGCCCATTTACAGATTCATGTGCTGGACCATTTCTGGATGAGATTTCTGCTTTTTCAAGTGGGTGAAGATGATCTCATCTATGAGGGCATGGAAACAGACATCCTAGTGAGGGAGGGGAAAGTTGCTTTTCCCTTTGCTTTGATGGCTGGGTAGCAGGAGGGAAGACAGTTTCATTCAGAAGGGTTGTGCACCTCAGCTGAGTATGACTGTTTAAACATTTCCAAACAATCATCCCAAAGAGTCTGGTCTACTGATGCTGAAAAACTTTTTTTTAATTATGTGATTGAGCATTATCCCTCAGGGTTATGTCCAGTCCTGCATTTCAATCTACCTTTGCAGGAAGGCTAGTGTAAAGGCTCAGCAGTGCATCTGCCCAAAACAGCCATGGGCAGCTTCTCCATGGACATGCCAGGAGGTCGTGGAGCCGACAGGAGTACAGGCAGAGGTCACAACTGCAGTGGTGTGGTGGGACAGGAGGTGGAGCGATGGGACAGGGCTGTCACCATTTCCCTTGGGGAGCCATCTGACTCCCCCAAGAAAATATTTAGCTTTGTGTTGAGTTCAACAAACTTGATGAAAGAGCTGGTCCAAGCCCCAGTTGTAAGTTGGCCAGCGAGGACCTGCAGTACTGCGCTGAGTCCCCTCTGCCCCTCTGGATATCAGGGATAGCCAGAGCACATCCTCCACACAGCTTTCGGGTGACAAGGGAACTCGTCTGCTCACCGCTGCCCAAGGGTTTGGGATTGCACAGGGGCCATGCAGGCAGCCATGTCCCGGGTCCTAGCCAGGGCTCATCAGAGGTGGACTGCTGACTGTGAGCACACCAAGCACTTTCTCGAGCATGGACAGAAGAGAAACTGGAAATTGCCCACTTTAAAAATCAGGCACAACCTCAACTCTGAAGTTTATCCACTGTTTGGGCGCTAAAACGTATTCAATTCTAGCAGCAGACACTTATTCTGTGCAGGAATCTGACCAATTGTTTCCCTTCTCTCTCTTGTCCTTATACCTTAAATCATTTTGACCTTTAATTGGCCCTAATTTGCCCACAGACGGCCCTGGGACCCTTCAACACATTTGCTTGTAATTGGGTCTCTTTGTTATTTTTCCAGAGAGCCACTGCTGGTTGTTTCTTTTTGAAAACACTGTGGCGTATCATTGAGAGCGGAGCCGCTTTTAAATGAGCCCTGCTGGAGGCCAGGAGAGCCCTGTGAAAGCCCAGCAGAGAGAGACAGGGCTATCTAAACGCAATTATCATATCACTGTGAAAACGTGAAACCAGCCTGAGCTTAAGCAAACATCACCCGCCCCTGGGCTGAGGGTGGTAAAAGCTTTGCTGGGAGGTGCGGGATTGAACCCACGGAAGAGGTTATCCTGCCATCACACCTTTCTCTCTGGCAAAGCAGGGAATGTCTGTCTGCCTGTTGCTTACTGTGGCTGGGCGTGTAACTGGGGCATGTGTTTTCCTTGGTGGTGTTATTTAAATTCACCTTATTTCAGTGTGATGGTTTGCAAGGGATTGCTCTGGTACAGCCACGGGGCACTGCTCTGCAGAGCAGGAATGGGACAGCCCAGGAAAGGGGCAGCAACAGCAGCAGGCGACTGCACGAGCAGACAACGCTTCCCCAGCCAGGCCCTGTGTGTGCCACTAATCTGGCTGTGGCCACAGTTTGCCCCTAGCCCTGCTCATAATGTCATCAAGATCTTAACTGTCCACAGCGAAGTTAGGACAGCGAGGGATAATACTGCAGCCAGATAACATCTGCACTGCCTCCTGCACTAATGGACACTTGTTCTGTAACCGAGTCTCCGCTCACTCAGCCCTGCAGCAGGAGACCTCTCGTTAATATTCGCTCCATGCAGACCTTACAATCAAGTTAAGCTACAGGGCTGTCGAGCCTCTGACCACAGGTTGTTGTGCCCATGGTCCTCTTGGAGATTGAAGCTGGTGCCCAGGAACATGGGAACTGCAGTGTGTCCCATAAAGCCGTTTTAGTGCCAGATCCCAAATAAATTTACCTTCCATGGCCTACAGCATTCACGCCGGCAGCACCCACAGACTCCACTGCCTTGGAACAGGTTAGCAAACTACATCTCACACTGTGCAGAAAGTCAAGTGAGCCATGGCTGGCAAGGCTGGAGCCAAGGCTGGATTTCTGCCCTGCAGAGGGGAGTTTTTTTATGGGGTCAGTCTGTTCATGTGTGGCTCCAGCAAGGAAAAGACACTGCTGTTTTCACCTGGCTGACACTGGTGGAGGTCAAATGCAAGTGAGGAGGACGTGCTGCTCTGCAAAGGTAGCAGGTATGGTGATGCCTCCTGTCCCTCGAGGTCATGCACTGAGACAAGCATGGCAAGATGGTGTAAAATGCAAGAGGCACATGTTTGGAAGGAAGAGAGAGTCCTGCCCTGCCAGCATGGCTGTTAAATGTAGCTGAAACCAGCAGAGATGGATCTTTAGAAACAGGCAAACCTCAAAAGTCCTCCATTGCACCTGGATAATTCTTGATCTGTGCGGCTGGAAGCTGTAGTTTCTAATGGTCAAGGCATCTAATTAGAGTTAGACATCTAATTACGTGGATGGAATTAGCTCAGTAAAGTGAGTCTTAATAGTTGGCAGCAAGACTCCTAGTTATTTAAAGTTCCTACCATCATTTGCCAACACAAAACTGGCTTTCAGGTGCTGGGGGAAGTGTCCCCCTTCCCTCCCCAGGTCAGATCATGCTCAGCCAGAACGATGTGAAAGGGGCAGGACTCCTTTGCCCAAATCTCCACCAGCTGGGGCAGCTCATCCAAAATACCAAGCTCTGAATGCAGCTGGTACAGGTGTGACTGGAGTGCTGGTTTCAGCCCGGGAATCAACTGCAGTCCTGCAATTGCAGTCAAGGAAAGTCCTTTTCTAAAGGTAACATGGAGCCATCAGGCCTGGGGGTGAGGTTTGGGATCCACACAATGCACCCAGGCACGGCTGGGTCCTTCCTTGGAGGACAGACTGGGCACAGGGAGTACGGCACTGCCAAAGCAGGGCTGGACACTCTTGAGTCTGCAACATTGAAGCTGGGAAGCATTTTGTAGTTGTCTTCAAAATCTGCATCTCTCTCCTGACATTACTGTAAATTTTTTCCCACTGTTTTTCTGATGTTTCTGTCCAGGTTGCTTAAGATCCAAGACATTTTATTTCTGCTAATGAGGTTCTGGTCAGATGTGGGCTCTTGCTGGGGTTCAGCAGTGGATCTCTGCTGTAACACCCAAAGCCTTTACAGTGTCCTGGCAGATGCTGGTCCTCATAAGTATATTTAGACACAGGATCCTTGCTCTGGAGCTCCAAGTGCCCAGGGTTTTTGCATATGCAAATATTTGCCAAGTCAGGGCTCTGTTTGTATTGCCTGTTTAATAATTTAAGTTTATATTTAAGTTTCTGATGCTCTGTTCATTTTTTTTTTTTTTAATCCAGCCATAATTTTAAGGAAAGAGGTTTCTTGCTTTGTTTTTTAAGCAGATGTCTGAAGTGTCACTTGTGAGTTCAGCATGTTGCTGCAGTAGGTACAAAGTCTGGGTCCAGTGGTTTGAGCTGGGGTCTCTAGTTCTGAGCACTGATGAAGGAGCGGGAGAACTGTACTGTACAAAGTTAAATTGTCCCATCACCATTCCTGATGCTCTTTTGTCCCAGTGGCTGCTAGGACATGCTTTCTGCTGGCAGATCATTATACAGGTCTGTGCTTGGTGCTGAGTCAGAAACCTGGTCAGCTGTCCTGCCTCTGAGCAAGACAAACACACCAGGACATGCCTGCACATGCCAGCTCCTCTGACAAGCCAGCATCTCTCAGGGGGCTTGGATACAATCCCTGGCACAGGAAGGAGATGTCCATGTCATGGAAGCCTTTGCACCACCTTGATCATATCTGGAGAAAAAACACAGAGGGGACAGTAGCATGGGAGTTTGTTCCTGCTCTTCTCCGACAGCAGTGCACAGAGCAGCAGAGGGTACTTGTTTCAGGGCTGCAGTTCAGCACTAGAAAATTCCCCTTTCAACAATTCTCTGTTTTATTATAACAAAAAAGCCTGAATGCTCAGGCAGGAAGAAGTCATTTTTCCAAAACAGACAGTGATGAATTCAGGAAAATTGGAGGGAAGCCAAGGAGTTACAGCAGACTGAAAGCTGGGTGACTTTCCTGGGAGTGACCAGGGAAGCTTTCAAAGCCACCAACCCCCCCTTCCCCACCACTGCCACAGGAGAGCTGAAACCTTGGCGGGCAGCGGAGTCACTGCCACCACTGCTGCCTCCTTTTCTTGCTGCCAGATAAAGAGGACAGACTCTCCTTTTTCACCCCATTCTGCTCACACAATGGGAGAAGGGGATCAGCGCCAAAATTACAAGTGTGAGCCCTTAATGCATCAGGTTGAACAATGGGCTTTGGAGGCGTCTGCCTTGTCGCGAGAAGCAGTACAGCTAGTTCTGACTACCCAGTGCCATGCAAAAAAACCTCATTGTCCTGGCAAAATGCTCCCCAGAATAAAAACACCCTCCTCCTTCTTTCTTCAGCTTCCTAATGGGAAGCAAAATAACAAACCAGGCCCACAATTAAACAAACATGCCACTAACTGAGCCGAGCTCAAGTGTAACAGATGTTGTTGCAGTTGGACCAGGCTGGAGGCCGGGAGCAAGCCATGCTGGCTGGCTGCTGCTCCCAGGATGCTGTTGCTGAAAGGGTTTCTTTGCCACACCACAGCCTTCTCCTTCCACCAACCTTTCTTCCTTTTTCTCTGGTATGCCTTTTTTCTCACTCTCCTCCTTGTCCTGGTGCATCCTCATCTGCTCTATCTCATCATGTCTCATTCATCACTTCATCAATTTCACTTTTTAGCACTCAAAACCACAGGTTTTATTTCAGAAAAGCTCAAAGAGATGGGGCAAAGCCACGTCAATTAACTTTTTAGGCCATGTTAGTATAAGGGAATAAAACAATTCTTTTTCTCCATTTCTTTTCTCTTGATCTGTCTCCTCACTGGCACCCAGGCTCCACAAGGATGCTCAATGCCACATCCCAGTTCCTGCAGTCGCCCCCACGTTTGACGGCTGTGGTGCAGGTGACTGTGAGGCTGTAGCTCACCACACCTGAAATTCCCACCCCAAAAATGCTTCTCCTGCAAATAGTACAGGCATCTCTGCAACACAAGAAATTTGGTGTTTGAGAGGTGACAGAGACGGCTAAAGAAGGGGAAATGAGAGGGAAATTGTGTCCCTTCCATATCTGGCTGGATCCATCTTCTTTACAGCTTCACAACTCTGGTGCAGTCCATGATGGGAGTCTCACCACCTCCAAGGCTTAAAGTCCCTGAATCCCCACCTGGCACCAGTGACTGATGCACCCCCTCATTCACTGGGATCTGTTCCTTCCAACTCTGCGTCAAAGGGACCTAAATAATTTGGCACATGGCAGAGTCAGAGGCTGCTTGGCCTTGCTTGTTCCCCAGCAAAGCTGTGCCAGGGTTGTATTACTGCTGGAGGAACAAGAGGGACTCAGGGCTGGGTGACAGCCCAGTGGCACTCCAGGGCTGGGGACAGGCTTCACCGGCCTTTGGGTCACTCCCTAGAGCAAAGCCTCCTTCTCTCATTGGAGCCACAGTCACCAACACCTTGCTGAGGTGTTTTGAAGAGGAATACAGGGCTGTACATTGGAGCGTCTGTGCCCACACACATCTTTGGCTTGTCATTTGTTCTGCTTGCTCTTGCAGTTACAAGGCCCTGTGCAGTGGGGTTTTGCTTTGCTCCAGGCTGCTGTAGCACTGTGACTTCTGTGACTATTAATAGAAGTCTAAGGAAGTAAGAAAAGTTAACTTCTCTTTCTCCTTCAAGCAGGGAAGCTTGGAAGATCCCTGAAATCTTTCCTGAGGTGTCTCAGAACAGGGACTGTGCCAGTACAGAGGCTCTCAGAGCCACATGTCACCAGCACAGCTTGGGACTGGAGCATCCCCCACCTGCCATGCTCAGATATTCTATAGAGTGGAGCAGGTAAGCAGCTCAGAGTGAAACCTTTCTTGCTTTGCCCTGTTTGTTAGGCAAGACAGGCTGGGTACCCTGGGCAATGGCAACATTAAGCCACCACCTCTCAATGCTCTGCTGTGGTAAGGAACCAGCCAAATACACAACTGTTATGGACCAGGTCTGCCAGTTCAGCACTCTGATGGTCAGAGTGAGAGCAGCACAGACACGGAGAGCTCCAGCCAGAACAGGCTTTCACTGCTCCCAGTGCAGTGCTGAGTTGTATTTCCACTCATATGACAAATGTATTTATTTATTTTAAAAAACAAGGAGCCTTTGGCAGAAAGTACCCCTGTTGTGAAAACCCCCTTCCAGGTGAAAATGTAAAACAGTTCCAGGTGAACATCCAGGTATTCCAGACCAGAGAGGTACTGTAAGTAAATCACAGCAAGCCAATCAACCACATATCCATTTACTTATCATCTAAGATTTGGGGATTTTATACTTTTGAACTGCTTACACTGAGATAAAGCAGCTCATATGGAAAATTTGATGAAGGTATTGGGTTTTACTTCCTTTTTCACAGTTGATAGACACAATGCATGCACATAATATGACTGCATGTTTGAAAAATACAGCAGCAATTTTACAAGGTTGGCTCTTTTAGAATCATTGATGACATGAGCTAAAATGGCTAGGAATTACCATCTGGAAGTGGATGTAAAATTATCAGACTTCAAGTAACTCAGGGGATACCCTGTCCTATAAAACAGTGGTGCATTGTTCAAAAAATGCATCTTCTCACTGCCCTTTATTCTTTACCCCACCCCTTTCTCTCCTTTAAAACACAAATTTCCCTCTGTTCAGTTCCCGCTCTGTTGCCCACAGCATCTTTTCTTTTCACAGCAGCTTGGAAATGCAGATTTTGTGACTAAGACCTAGAGAGACACACCTTGTTGCAGCAATGTATGGGCTGTGGCTGCACAGCAGCCTCCCTCCTCTCACCAGCTCTGGGGTTCACTGGATGCTGCTCTGAGCCTGTTCAGGGCACTGAGCAGCAAAATGAAAGCAATTTTTGGTTTGGTTAGGTTTTATGCCAGCTCAGTGTATTGAGGCAGTTCTTTACAGGGTCAAGTGAGAAGGAGGGGAAAAGAGGGAGACCAAGTAGGAGAGTGTGCTCAGCAGAGAGGTTGGCTGGGATGCTGCAGAGCTGCCGCCTCCAGCCCTGTTTTTTAATGCTGGTACATTATATGTCTAGTATGGATGCTTGTTCTGGTTCTTGCTCAATGCATTGACCTGAACATGCTGTTTAACAGCAGTTCTTCCCTTAGGCCCATCCCAGTGAAGACCCATGTGGTATCTGTATTTTAAAGCCGATTTAATTTCAGTCTTCTCTAAGCAGGACTATTTTGATAGAGCTGGGGAAGTGATGACACAAATAGTTGATAGCACAAATAGTTGTGCTGGCAGATCAGAAGAGGTGGCAACCTCTGGATAAGAGCCATGAAAAGCAGCTGTGGACAGACACCTCTGCACGGAGTTTGGCTGCAGCTGGAACAGGATGCACAGCCTAGAGCTTCAGTCACCGTTCTATCAGGTCAAAGGAAGGGGAAGGGTGAATCAGTCCAGAACAAATGAAAACTATTCTGAATGCTGGCTCATAAAATGAAAGGGAACTTTTAAAATCTCAGCAAAAAAAGATTTGGTTAATCTTCCACCATTCTGTTATTTCTGTTGTCAATCTAGCACCTGGTTTAATTCCCATCCTGGACAAAAGTAGAAATACTGGGATACCACCAAGTAATTGTCGGTGCTGTAGCTTTTCAGGTCAGGAAGAAGCAGAAGTAGTGGGGGTTTCTCATGAATTATCCTCCCAGTTTCTAAAAACATATCTGTACAGTCTTGAGTGTCTCAGCTGCTTCTAGAGCAGACACTGTAAGGCACCAGCAATAGCACCAGTTCTGATTGTGACTCAGTCCAATTTGGCTGCAACATCTCAGATGCCTCATGCCATCAGCTCTGGAGCTCTCCATGCATTGCTTCATGTCCAAGTGAGCATTTACTGGAAAGAGAAAGTAAAGTGAAGGGGAAGCACCCCCTATGACACAGAGCAAGAGATGAAGGCAGGACTGAGTGAGGCTAAAAATGCTGTGTGGCGGCAATTCTCAACCATTGTAACAGCCCTCAGGAGAGCTGCTACAAACCAGAATAGCTTGTAACAGCCCTGTGGGACCAGGGCCAGAGCAAGGAAGGTACCAGCCAGCTTTGTCCCCCTCACAGAACTGAAGTTTAGCATGACTTGGAAAGCAAAGGATCTGTTTTCTCTCCTTGGAAATGGGGATCTAAGGATGCCAGATGATTTGGGCTCTTTTAACAGAAAATGCAAAATAGGAGTATCACATAACCCTGTGATCTGCTCACCTTTCATTCAGCAACTACTTTCTCTTTTAGATCCTTCTTCTGTCCCTCCTGGATGGAGCCCTCACTTTTGCAGAGCACTGGCTATGTGATGCCATGCTCAGGCAGGCCTGGAGGAGCATTGCTTTTTCCAGTACCACCATCAGGACAAAAACGTGACCTTTTGCTGCAACCAGACCTGCCCTTAATCCTCAGGCCACTGGTGACAGCATGCCTAACATCCACGTATTCCTACAAACATTCCGGGAGATCTCCCTGATGCAAAGCCCCTTTGGCCATGTGCTGCTATGTGAGGCAGCCTCCATCTCTTTGCATTTCAATCGAATCCATCTACGGCCAATCTTCCGGGAATCTTGTCACTTGCATGAAGTCCCCTCTGCTCCATAATTACAAGGGCCAAACTAAGGTCTTTAAACGGTTTGTGAGGTGATCCAGGCGAGGAGAATGTGACCTGAGGTATCAACACTTCCAGCAATAAAGGGGCATCGTCTTTAGCTAACACCCTTCAGGGGCTGGTATGTGGCAAGCACTGGAATGCACCACTTTTCTTCCTCTGGCTTGATATAATTACTTTCAGTGTTATTTAAAGCTCTGACTAATCACAGGCAATGGCCAGGTTTATAATGCAACAGTGTGTAGCCTGGAGCAAATTCTGACATAATTACGCTGTATAAATTCCCCCATTAGAAATGACACTGCATTGGCATTGTGTACAAAGCAGCCATGGTCCAGTCAACTGGCTCTGTGAAAATCTGTCTGACAATTGTTTACCCTGTTGGTATCTTATTGACACTTCTTACAATGATGAGACTGTTACATGACAGCAAATGGAAGCCGAAGGCTGAAAGGTCTCTCCTTTCCTCTTGATGGCTTCAACTGTGGTCGTTTTCTTGCCTGGTTTTCTCTGGGTGAGGCCTTGCTCAGTTCTGATCGCTCTGAAGTAGAAAAAGAGGCATGTGGTTATGGTACAAATCACAAAAGCCCATAGAAATCCTGACTGGGGTTGCATCATCTGCTTCAAGGAGCAATTACTCCCCTAGGTCCTACCCCTTCACTGCAGTGGGATTATGGGCCATATTAGGATTTGTTCCGACCTGGCATTGCCTTGCTCCATGGCAGGGTAGCGAGAGCCAAGCTGCTCTCCTGCTGGTTTTAGCTGGTGCCAACAGAGCAGTGGGGTGTTGTGATGGGCTAATTTGTCAGATCCTGGTATGTTACTCTGCAAAATGATTGCATGATACATCTGTTTCCCGCTGCAGTGTCAGGGCTGTGGCACATTTGGACGGCCTGGAAAGAGGGAAACGGCGCCCTTGGTTGGGAGGATGATGATAGAACTCTCAGGGCTGTGGCCAGTGCCATTTGGGCAAAAGAAACCAAACACATTTCCAGTTTTGGAGCACTGATTCAATGTAGGTCAAGGAAGGATTTTGACCTTTTCGGCCATTATCTTACATAAGGATTGGAAAAGAAAAAATAATAATCCAAATAAATTCAATGAATATTGGTTATAAAAACAAAAGCTTGTAGAGAACTTCAAAGCAGCTTTATCACCTCCCTGAGGAAGGTTCAGGAGTGACCCACTGAAAACATATCTTAAACAGCAGGCTTTCTAGCAGCAGAATAGCAACAAATGGTGATATGGTTCAGAGGCTGGGATAGGGCAGTATGATTCCAGCCTCACTCTAACCTGGGAGACCTGAGCTAATTTCAAGTATGGGGAATGGGATCTGGAGTCTTTTCAGATCTTCAGTTTCAAGCTGGCTCAGGAGAGCAGGAGGTCTCCAACACTGGCAAGATAAGAGATAAATGGGGGCGGGGGGCAGATGGGTTTAGTTATAGCTCAAAAAAATCCTACCTGTAGAGTATTATCCCTTGCAGTATGTTGTCTATACCAGTTAATTTACAAAATCCCAAAGACTGAGTTTCTCTGTGAAAAAAGTGAAACGGACTATTCTTTAATGGAAGTATTGACACAGCTATTTGGAAATCTTTTGGGCTTCATGCAATACAAGTAACATTGGTGGCATTTGTCCATTTTCACCAGCTAAGAGACAAACTCATTAACACTCACCCTCACCCCAAAATCTGAGGCAATAATGCCTGTCTTTGTTTGTTTTCAGCATCATCAGGAAAGCTGTGATCCAGATGCACCACACAGTCTCCTTCTTAAGCAGTAAGTAATACCTCTACGAGATTCTTCCTAATGGTATTCAGAGGCTGGAGCAAAGTACTGAGATGCTGCTGCATGTATGGAGACAGTGGGGTGATCCCCTGCTTGTGTTTCCAAATCCCAGTGTCCCCACACTGAGCTCCACACTGGGTCCCCGTGGGAATTCAGTGTCTTCCCCAGTCCCCGCCTCCCTTGAGTGCATGCCCTTGCCTGGGCCAGCAGCAGCATGGAAGAAGTTAGCACTGCTGTTCCCTATGGCAAACCAAGCTGTGGCTAAAGGAGTATTTGGATACCCTGGGCTGCCAATTCAGAACTTTCCTAAAACCAGCAGTAAAATTTGCCTCCGATTCCTTTTTAGGAAAAGAAAACTGCAGTATAAAGTCCCATTTTCTAGGCATTAAAAGTTTACAACCCACACCATTAAAAGCAACATTCTGTGTCTAACTTAATGTTTGGTCTTCAGGAACAGCTAAGAGGAAAAGAGAAGGTTCCCTGTTTGTTCTACAAAACAGGAAAGTGGTTGCTTTCTATACTGTAAATATGCATTAGAAAGCTCTTATAGGCTCGTGCTGGGGATTTGATGTTTTTAACTGACTACATTCCTTACATTTTTGTATAACTGCCAAGAAAGCTAAATAAAATGGCTTTTTTAGTGTTTTCTCTAAGAATAGCCCCGCTTCTTTGTAAATATAGCAAAGGAATTGTTGATAATAATTCTTTGGGAGAATAACTGGTGTTATTGATGTTAAAAGTAGAAAGATTGCTGTTTCTCTGTCTCAGAAACAGAGCTAACCAAGTAGGCTGGGACTTCAGAAAGCCTGAGCATTCCTTGGCCAGTTACTGAAATTAGACTGGTTTCATTCCTGTGCCAGAAGGTGTAGAATCAGAGAAGACCAGCACTGAAACTCAAGTAGAAACAAAAAACCCAAACCCTAAGATTTGCATTTTCTTTCAGGATGCAAAGCTGAACTTTTTTCCTCCTTGTTTGCATTTCTCCATTTGCAGATGGTTCTGCCTTCTGCCAATTTACCCTGAAAAACTGGGGTTAATTTATTCAGTCTGATTCAAATATGCACAATTAACACTTGGACAGCCTTAAACCTTTGCAGTGTTAGGTGACGTCCCACCCTCCTGAGATACCAGCATGCAAAACCAGTCATTCTCAAGTTGAGCCAAAGTGTAGACCTCAGGACCCTGGCTGTTGCTGGTTTGACAACCATC
This sequence comes from Pachycephala philippinensis, assembly GCA_013397055.1. Taxonomy (NCBI): domain Eukaryota; kingdom Metazoa; phylum Chordata; class Aves; order Passeriformes; genus Pachycephala; species Pachycephala philippinensis. The sequence continues at coordinate 1,567,682 of VWZT01011968.1, forward strand.
ATATATATGCCAAGACCTTAGATGTGTTTTGTAACATCATGCAAGAAACTGCTGATAAAACCAGGATTGCAGCATGAGAATTTGAACCAGCCTGTGCCATGCTTTGACTGCTAAACATTCCTACCATCCAGGATTATGAGAAGGTGGAAGGCTCTTAATCCACTTGTATGTTACTTCCAGGGGAAAAAAAAAGCTACAATTATTTTTTTAGGGTTGACTGAAAGCATCTGTCTTCCCTGCAGTTGAGACAACCCCTCACAAAGGCTCCCTGTCATTAACCAGACCTGCCCTTCAGTTGAGCATGCAGAGATTTGGTGCTTGTTCAGCCGGGCTTCGTCAGGGCTGGTGGCCCTCGTCAGGATTATTTTTCAAAACAGAGACTCGGTGGGGCCAGGCTGTAGCACACACTGCCCAGACACTGCCTTCTGTTTGTTCTGAGTCTGCCTCCTCCCAGCTTCCCCAGTTGCTCCCTACCTTTGCCATAAAAGCTGCTCAACGGTTGTTCCTGCTTCACCTTTGCCAGTTCCACACAGCATTTTATAGCCCTCTGTGATCATTTACTCTCTCCTTTACTTCCCAGACTGAAATGCCCCAGTCTCTTTAGTTATTCCTCATAGAGGTATAGTAGGTTAAAACAGGGTAATTTTAAGAAAAGCAATAAGTAGTCAGTGCTGTCATGACTGGGTTTTTTTTCCTCTACTGTCACTTTGGTTACTTGTTCTCTTTGTCAGTGAGATTTCCACTGTGCCAGATGGCATTTGAGGCCAAACATCCTGGCATCTTTTGAGCCAGAGGAAGGGTTCTGTGTTTCACCTTCAGGCCTGTGCTTGTGCCACAGCTTTGATGATATCCAAAGCTACAATATCTCAAATGACAACAAAATTCATGCAATCCATAAGGGAAAGGCTTCTCACCATCTCTACAAGTAACTTGTGAATGTGAGGTGGTGAAGGATGGAAGGCAGAGTTCCCACCACATAAGGAGTTTCAAGATTAAAAACTTAAAACAGCTCCTAGTGGTCCCTATATTTACCAATTAAAGAAAATAAAAACTCAACCAATCAAAAACCAACACCACCAAACCCCACTTTGTTTTTATCAAGATTGAGAGATGACACACAGGCTGACTACAGCATTAATGAGCTTGTCTGTGGTTTAGGAAATTCAGATTAATATCCTTCTACTGTTGTTTCCAGTATGCATCTGGGCCGGTGGCTGCTCTGCTTGTGTTCTTAGATTTCATGTTGCCACTACTAGTTCCAAATTTGGGTGGATTTTAGCAGATAGGATTTTATTTGGGTCTAAATAGCAGCTAATTTAGCAGGCTCACAGAACTTCAATCCCAAATGAGGACAGAATTATTAAAATTGATTGCCCTATGAGATTTCTGCCATTCAAAGCCAAATTCACATGCTAAACTTGATTTGTCTATTCCTTTTATTACTCTTTGGAAGAGTCTGAGCACTGTAATAAGGACTGTGTGGAGTAGAATGAGAGCAGAATAGGTTAAATGTTGCAGATGTGCTCAAATTTGGGTTAAGGAGAGACCCCAACCTGGGATTCCAAACCGCTTTATGACTTCTGCATAACTGGATAATTGAGATGTAATGAGATGCAGAGTGGTTGCATGTTTGTCTGCCCATGAGAGGCACAGCTTCTTTTAAGTCGCCTGAACTACAGGCCCCAAAAGATCTTGTACTAACTATGGGATAAAATATCTGTTGCCTCCCTGAATCCCTCCATGCGCCTGAGTAAGAGGGATGTGAGTGAGGGCTGAGTTCCCAGAGTGGGTGCAGGGAGCACAGTGTGAGAGCGTGCGATGCTGTTCAGAAACATGGCTTAAGGTCAGACTCCACTCTAAAGCTTCCTCAGAATCCCAAATCCTCTTTTTATATGAGTTTCACTCAAACACAAACAATTAAAGAATTTCATCTTCTCCTACTACGGTGGGAAAGCTTGGATGCTTCTCTGGTCTCTTAACTTTATTAAACAGCCCCAGTGTTCCCTAGATGAGGGTCCTGCTTGGCTTCAGATGACCCAAATCTTTGTGTTTGATGTGGATAAGTTGGTCACTGATGCCAACTGGCAGTAGGGAAGAGAAATAATGCAGCTTGTTGCAAAGAAGAAAAAATGAGGGGCAGCTCCAAGCTTTGTGTCTGCTCATATGATTGGAATGATGTGACAAGGACTTCCATCAATGGCAGCATTTCAGAGACCTCAGCATGGGCCCCTGCACATCTCCACTATCCGTGTCCTTTTATGTTTCCGCTCCTAAAGACAGCACCCATGCCAGCTTTGGAGCCTAAGCACCGTATGTTCTGACCCCTGCCTGGAGCACAGGGAGGTGCTTTTTGTAGTTTTAATTTTGGAATTTGCCCCATTAATAGCCACGGTCTGGTGGAATGGGGAGAAACATTCCTCCTGGGCCGGATTGCTCTGGTCTCCAGCAGCTCTCTCATCACCAGGGGTTTGTCAAGGCGTGCAGTATGCTAACATCCTGCCAGCTCACCTTTCGCAAGCTGACTCAAAGGCATTAGTCCCACCAGTGCAAATAAGGTGTCTGCCACATGTCTGCTGGTTTCTCCCTGGTGCACTCAGGCAAAGCAGCCTTTCCTTGTCAGTCATTGACCAAAACTGTTGATTCTGGAACAACTGACTGTGCTGGTTGTAGAGGATGCCAAAACCTCTTGAAAGCTGGGAGGCAAAGGTGTTTTCTTTTTAAATGAATTAAGCTGTAGAAGGAATTTTCCTGAGAGCTTATTTGATATCTGGAATAGAAATGGCTTTCCTTCTCCAACTCCACCTACTCAACACTCCGAGTCACATCCAGAGAGCCTTTAGACACATTTCTCCTCTCCTCTCCAGACTACCAGCATTGGAGTTCCACTGCATTTATTTCTAGACAGCTGACAGATATTCCAGGTGAGTCCAACTTGAATTTGCTTGCTGAGTTAGTGTAATGGACTTAGTCCAGTCCAGGCAGAATGTAGCATTTGGAGGGCATTTTCTGGTCTGTCAGACACTTCTATCAGGGCTGAGCTGGAGGAATTTTGGTCCAGTTCCGTTAAACTGTTAAAAACAAGCCAGTTCCTGAATTGCTTGTTAAAGCTCAGGTCTGGTACATCCCACTTGATGCAGGTGTCTTCCAGGGAGCCACCCCTGCTCTGTTTAGCACTCCCACTTCCCAAGGGCAGGCTGACAGGGATTTCCAGGTAGCTCCAGGCCCCTGGATCACCCAGACACCTCATGACCTCCCTGCCTCCCAAGAGAAACACAGCTGTGCCAAAGCAAAGCACAGCCCAACATCTTCATATGCCCAAAGCAGCACGGACCTGTCATTGCTAAATGCTGTCACAGGTTCTGTGACTGAGGAAGGACCTTGCATCGCAAAGGGTGCTTTGCAGACACATAGAGAGCAACCCCATGGTAAGAGAGGCTTTTAAAAAACAAATCTTATTGAGAGAAGTGGTAAGCCCAGCTCTATCTGTACCTAAAGACACAGATCCTGGTGGCACCGATACACTGCTGGAGTGAGAGCCTAATGCCCCTTGGCTCCTGTAGGAAATAGGACCTCTACTAGCATCTGTAAATAAATATCCTCCTGTGTCTTTACACACTTAAATACCTTTGCAAACCTGGCTCCTTGGCTGTTTCCCATACTTGGCTGCTGCTTCTTAACGTTTGCAGGGTAGCAGGAGCAAGAGCTCAGCTGTAATTTGGGGTTGTATTGTGCAAAGTGCTGTACAGGCACAGAACAAAAGACCTCTGACCGCTTCCCAGCATCCAGGTCTTGTTGTTTTAAAAACAACCTCCCCTGTTTTGTTTGTTTGGGTTTTTTATCTTTTATTCATTGTTTTCTTGTTTCCTTTATATTCCTGATGCCTCCAAGCTAGAATACCTTTGCTGAGCTCCTGACTGAGCCAGGCCAAGCCTGCCACATGGAAAGGACTTTTTACCTGTGTCCTGCTTATCTGCAAGTGGTGAGTGTGGCTGGAGTGAAGCTGCAAGGGTTGAAACGAAGGGTGTTAGGGGTAATACTACACAACAAACTTTGTGCTTCGAGATTCCCACTGGGATTAGGGAACATGAGCATTGCTGGAATAAAAAGCAAAAGTTTAGACCACAGAGAACTGAGCAGATGCGAACATGTGACACAAAACTGAAAAACTGTGCTCCAAGAGAGGCAAATGCACTCCAGCTGTGCCTGGAGTGGGTGGGTCATGCTTTTCCTGTGCCCAGGCTGTTTATTCGACAGCAACTACCAGGATGGGATTTCCTCCAGGTTTACGTCAAGGAGCTTCATGTCGTGTCTCTTGACCCTTAACTAGGTAAAAGTTATTGTATTAACAATCAACCAAGTTGGGTTCCACAATGAGTGACAATTTGCATCCATCCCCAACTTACACAAACCTAAACTACCACACTTTAAAGAAAAACTTCTTAAGCTGGTGTTTCCTGTGAAATCTCAATAGGAGAAGTGTGTCTTCTGGGTGCTTTGATGCATTTCAGGTTCATTTTGGGGCTCTGTAATTCATGGCAGCTGGTTCTCTGATTATTTTATATTAAGGACCAACTTCCAGTAACATCAGTGGGAGCAGGATTTTAGCTCTAAAGCTATTATTAACTAATGCAGCACAACAATGCCTGGCTTTCGTTCTGTTTTGTTTTCTCCCAGGGTCGGAACGTGTGTGTATCCCATTAACTCTGTCCTCGCTGCTCTCAAGATGTTCCGCACAAATGATTTTATTTTTTTTTGTAAGAAAATATATTTTACTAGGCAGTTTTATGAGAGCTGACAAAATGCCTCGTAAATAACCCAGCAGGAAATATGGGGTAAATAAAATTTTTACAACTTTATCATAAACCTGAGAAGTCTTTGGTTCCTTTTCGAATGGAATGAGCAAGGTATTTCATTAAAGGAAAAGACATGCTCTCTAAAGCCCAACAATTATAGACACAATGCCTTTTTAACCTGCAATTCAGTCAAACAGGTTTGGTGGCAGTGGAAAATGTTAAAGGCCCTGTTTTGACACTTTGGGTCATGCTCCCCACAGATCAATTTGTGCTGTAGGTTCCAAACACAGCAGAGTTGGAGAACCGGTGTGTGCCTGACCTGTCCCCAAAGTCTCCAGGACCTCTAAGGAAACACATATCTGGGAGAACCTGCCCAGGACAGGCTGAGGCTTTCTGCTGCCTTTGTACATCTCTGAGTACGGGGCTGTGCCTGGGCCCCTAAGTGCAAAGGGAATACAAACAAATATGGTCCTCAGGTCTTCAGCACAAGCCTGAAATGCAATGATTTGGTCAAAGACCAAGAGTCTGAAATAGAAATGCTTGGAACAAGCCTCAGTCCTTGAACTTTGCGTGAAGGGGGAATTCAGCTCTCAGCAGGAGGATCTTTGACGTGTGATATTTTGGTACTGTGGGAAGACAGGAGGGGGTGTCACTTTTAAGTTCTTTTTACTAGTAAAAACTCATATTGACATCCATGACTATTTTCTACTTACAGTGAAACAGAAATTGGGCAAAATACAGCCTGTTCTTGGGTGGGTAAAAGGTACGGAAACTACCTCCCAAAAGAAGTGATAAGGTGCCATTGTAGGCCCGAATGGTCTGATGAAATACCAGATGAGGTGATCTGTAGTGAAGGCCTTTGCCATTCCTCACGCCTCTAGTTCTCCGATTCCCACCCTATTTGTGCCTCCAGCCTGGCTAAAAACTTGAGAGAGAGCAATCCTGGAAAGACTGGGTTTCACAGAAGCATTGGAGATGTTCAGATACCCTTGTTATCTTCCCTGCATTGAGAGCAGACCAGAGTGGACACCACCACCCAGGCCTCACCTTGCTGGCACCCCAGGTCATACTGCACAGCCATGGCCCCCACCTCTCCTCTGGGGCATTCTTGCATAAAGCCCACCACCCAGGCTGGTATGGGCTCCACCATCCCCTGGAGGCACTGCTGCATTCCCTGCCTTCCCTCCCGGTCCTTCCCTGCCAGATGGCCCTTCCCCACCTACCCACCAGATCACCACCTGCCTCTTCAGGACATCTACAGCAACTTCCTGCAGGAATGTCATGTGAGGAAAGCATCTAAAGCGTTTGCAGCTAAAATGCCATGTAAACAAGGAGGTAAGTTCACCCCACCCCACACTCCAAAGCTCTCGTGATGTTGATTTTTTTAAAGGCCACCGGCCACGCTTTGGGAACAGGACACGGATGGGAGAGCTGGTCCCTGCACCAACAGGTTTGCAGTCCTTCAGCCTGATCCTCCACAACGCTGAGCACTCGGAGCCCCAGCTGCCTTCCAGGCCAAGGCAGGGTGTCCCTGGAGGATTTGCCTGTATAAGGGCTCCAATGCCTGGCATGTTGTCTGGAAAGCGCTGTGTAAAGAGAGACAATTACCACAGCCCTTTCCCGAAAGGAAATTCCACCTTGGCACTGAACAGCACGGTGGTATGGCAGCGCACAGCGCTGGCAGAGCAGGCCGGGCTGCGTGCGGGGCTCTGCCCTCCCCCAGCAGCGGCTGACAGCGTGTCAAGGGAAATTGGCTTTTCGGTGGGACACACTGCTTTAGTGAGAGCCCATATGTTCCTGAGTTATCTGTTCTGAATCCCCCTTATTATCCCAATGCCTCTGTCACCACCCCCCTGCCTCTACCCTCCCCTCAGGCCCCCACCGCGATGCAGAGGTTAAATAAAATATCATTTCCTTCTAATTTAGCCTTTGTCTTTGGCAATCAAAATGCCCTTCAGGCCCCTGTGGATTCAACCTTCCAGGTCAGGGTAGGACATGGGAAACCCCTTCCCAGGCATTTCACTGTAGATAATGTCATGGCTGATTCATGAGATCATTCAAAGCGCTGCCTTCCGCTGTGGCTGCTGCTTTTGGTGCTTGGGCTCTACCTCTTTTTCCCTCACCACAATACCACCTCTCCTGGCCAGATTTTGCAAACCATCTCCTGGGAAACTGGGAGCCACACGAGTAGAAGAAAAATAAGAGCAGGTTAGATCTACTGCAGCAAAGTCTCTGTGCACGGGAGAAAAAAAGCTGTGTGAGTCCAGAGAGCAAGAGAACTCTGTCCCTGCTCCAGGAGGGGCTGAGCCACGGAAGCAGCAATACTTTGCAATTCTGCCACTCCTGTTTGAGCCCTTGAGTGCCAGAGTGAGTGGACAGAAGAAGTGGGAGGACTCACATTGTGATACTGCTGGGCAAATATAGCAAGAGATGGGGAAACATACACAAGTCTGCCTCTAGAAGCATCACCTGTGTGTTATTCGTTAGGCTGAGGGTGCAATACAAAGCAGCGGCATATATTTTTATTTTTTATAAAATCCAGTATCCTGTTCAGCATCTTCCTGGAGACTCCCTCTAACATAACACCCAACAGAGATAATGCTGGTAAAACAACCAATGGTGTAAAAGGAAGACCTATAAAGGACAGTATATAATTTATAATGGAGTATTGTTATTTTAACCTCTCCTTCCTTGTGCAGTTTTATGTATTTGAGTTGAAAGTGCAGAGGCAGCAGGGAGATAGAGAGTGTTAACTTCACCCTGTAATATGCAACATAGGTAAAAAGGCGGGGAGGCTGACTTGTTTTTGTCACCTGTGTGGTCTCCAAGGTAAGCAGGATGAGTATGGAAAGAAAGTCTCTAGTGTTGGTGTCCCACGCATTTTTATGGCTGGGTTTGTCCATTTCTGACATGGTTGAGTGTGCAAATGTGTGGCTGGGGAACAGATATGACTGTCATGTGTCCTAGGACTTGGCCCCAAGTATCTCCTCACTGTCTGCTCTCAGCAGGAGACACGGTAGGGATGCAGAAAAAGGCAAGCACTGAGTAAAGGACAAGATATGGGTTTATGGATGCTAAAAAGCCTTAGCAGAGAAGATTTCAGCTCTCAGCAGCAGTTTGTGAGAGCCTTGTTCCTTCTCATGTGAAACTATGCAAAACATGATAAAGTTTTCTGTAAACAGACTTTGCTAATCTTGCACCTGCGAATATAATTAGAATTGTTGTGATACCGACTAGAGAAATGAATGATGTGTGAATTGACCAATCACCCTGATAGGTAGTTAGCTAGAGGTCCAATACCTCTTGCCATTTAAGAAAACACTAAAAGAACTAAACACATAAAAACCCGTCCTTTATTAATTAAATAATTCATTCCTTTCTGCTGACCACACTCTTGTCTCTGAGTCCTTCATTGCCTCTGGCAGCGCCGACAGCAACATGGGTTGTTTGTGTACATCCATGGTTATCCATGGATTAAGAACCCTGTATCATTGGTGGATGGAGCTGCAGGGAATTAGATCTTACGATCCTTTCAGAAATAGAATCAATCTATCAATTATCTATCTATCTATCTATCTATCTATCTATCTATCTATCTCTCTATCTATCTATCTATCTATCTATCTATCTATCTATCTTAAAGCAGCAGCCTCCTAAATAACCATTTAAAGCATTTCAAAAAGCCAAGCTGGCAAGACAGGAAAATCAGAGGGAGACAGCAGGGTGGGGAATAGAGAGGGAATAGAGGACAAATGGTCCCCACCCCTGCAATGGTCCCAGCCCCCATTCTCACCCTGCTAACATCCCTCCCTTTGGTAAACAGAGACAGGCAGGTTGGCACCTTGTCTCCTCAGACAAAGGAGCTGGCCCTTTGTTTCACTGTGTGACTCCCTGGCAGATGGGGGCTGGAGGGTGCCTGAGGTGTCTTGTTCAAGGAAAAGGCTCCAGTATGCAAAACACGCCCACAGGCAGACAGGAGAGGAGTGGGTTTCCTCCTGTGAAGGAGCTGGGCAAAACAGTTTTTGTCTCCTGATGATTCTTTTTTGACTTTGAGAAGATATAAGTAGTCTGTAGTTTTACTAGCTGAGCCTCTTGTTTTTATAAAGGAACTGGGAGGGAAACCTGGAATTTGGAGCCAAACTTTAGTTCTGAAGTAGGAGTAAGCCAAAATCCTGATGTCAGAAATGTGCGCATATTTCAAATATTTAAAATTCTTGCGCAAAATTTCTTAGGAGGTGAGAATCTGACCCATAAATCAGTGAGATGCAAGCTTTGCAAAGTCCTAATATTTGCCAATCTTGACTTCTAACCCCAGGGGATTTACTGGTTTTTATTCTTGTTGCTTTCAGTGGAGGTAAGAGAGGTAGGCAGAGGAAATAGCCAAGCCAAGGCACAAGAGTTGATGAGAAGCCCAAAGTTAGTTGCTCAGTTACTCTGTCACTCAATGGTGTGTTTTACCGGGTCTTCTTCCAAGGCCATTGCACCACATGTGTGGCCTAAGCTGCATGTATGTGCTGTCTCCAGGCTCCTACAAAACAAAAAGCCAGGCTGAGGCAATTACATCTCTGAAAACATATTGATTTCTTGTAGGAAGTGTCAGGCACTGCATGGGGAGATTCATTTCCATACCCAGCTCTACTGTGATGGCAGCTCAGATCCCTGTGGATGGGGAATCTCTGGGTTGAAAACAGTCACCATCAATGGACCTGTCATGCTGGTTTGGAGGTCTTGGACTGGCTGGTAACAGGAAGATGCCCACACTGCTGTTGGCATGATTTGTCCCCTTGTTTCATTATTTTCCTTCCCTGCTCTGACCTATTATTAACAGACCCACCTTCTACCTAGTGTTTCTGTTTCCCCTGATATATTTGTAAAAGGCCTCTTATTCTCCTTAATCCCTTTGGCTATAATTAACTCATTCTGCATTTTTGCTGCCCTTATCTTTTCCCTGCAAGCCTTAACTGACTGAATATTCTTGTTTGGTTGCCTCCCTGTTTTCCATTTCTACTAAAGGTTTTCTTTTTAATCCTTAGATCTCTGAGTAGGCTTATTTCTTGCATTTTTCTTCTTTATTTACTCTTCCCTTCCTCTCCCACTTTGCTGTGTGTGTAAGCCCATCTGCCTTACACACATGTAGATCTCAGGATTGACTCACGTGGCACATTACTTGCTCAATTTCTTAATTCCCTTCAACTCTATCACTTTTTTCCTTTGGCACTATGTAACTTTTTTGCAATGCTGGATTTGCCCTTCCTTCTTGGGAGATTCCTACCTTCTCAGACAGTTCCTTTCTTTCACCCAAAACCTTTTGTTCTACAGAAAACGTGAAGTAAAAGTTATTTCTTTTTTAGAAAATATTATTTATGCAGGGTTTATTTTTGACCCAGAAAACCAGAAGGGATGAACGTGGACTCAGAGCTCTCCAGCACTGTGTTGCTCTGGATTGGGGTGGTAAAAGCCCACAAGGGATGGTGCAGACCTGTTCACCATCACAGTCCTGAGGCAGCCTGTCCTGCCTGATATTTTAGGGTGCAGAAGGAGGGGGCTGGGGCCACCCTCTCATTCCTCAGCCCACTGCTACCACCTGTCTCAGGAGCAAGCATGGGGAGAAGATGATTTTACTGCTAACGAAGAGATATAAACAGAAGTGCAATTTCCAGCCATGCTTTTCCTCTCCCTGCCAAGGGCACCCGAAGGAGAGGCCACCAGGCCATGCAGGTACACGCTGTAATGCAGGGATGGGGATGAGCAGCCCACTCTTTTGTTCCTGTTATTGCGGAAACAGAGGCTAAAGCAGACGCCCTCGGTGGAGAGGGCTGGCTGCCCTCTCCACGCCATGCTCAGTCCTGGGTGAGGCCAGCAGCAGCTGCCCACGGCCATGCTCACAGCCAGTCTTGCTGGCCTTGGTCCCTGTCATCACTCTTTACAATGCCCATGGCCACTTTTTTGCCCTTTAGTTTCCTCCAGTTTCAGGCTCTGCTGTTCTAGCACTGCGGTTCAGCACGGTAGAGTGGGGGAGGGAAGGAGGAAGAAGTTTGGGGGGTGTTGCTTTACAGAAAAAAAGAAAAAAAAAGTGAAAAGGCAGTCCTCCAGGGCCTGGGCATGTTGGTGGTTTCGCCACTTCCGTTGCCTGATCCACCTTTTCAGACACGCATGAGGAGACTTCTGAGAACAGCCCTGAGCCGGCCCCGAGCGCTCCGGCATCTCCATGCATGGCAAGGGGACAGGAGGTGCCCGGCACGCCAGGAAGGGGAACAGCCAGGCCAGGCTGCTCCCAAACACACACTCACGCATGCACACCTACCAGCCTCCTTCCACAAAAGAGGCTTCTTTCATTTCCTGCGAGAGGAGGAGGAGGGAGAAAGGGAACTTGAAGGCTGCAAATTCCTCAGCCACATATCTCGCCTCCCTCTCCTTTCCTTTGCTGCCTGCCAGCTCCATGTTCAGGAGCTGCGCCTCCTGCTTCCCATACAAATAGGCAAGGCTGAGCAACTGTGCTTTTAAACCTTGCGAGACATTCTGTTGCTTTGGGGGTTGTTTCCTTATCACAGCATTTGTGTGCTTTGCCTGTCAGAGCCACCTCAAGGCTGCTCTACCTCCATAGGGCCAAGTTGCTGGGTAGCTGTTTTGGAGCACAGGCATGCCTTGTGCTGTGGTTTAAGCATTTTTTCCACCCGAGCTGCCCCCTTCTTGCCCCCAGCCAGCCCCAGGAAGCTTGTCTTCATGCATATTGACAATCACCCTGTGCTGGAGCAAGGCTTTTCCAAACCTTCAGCACTATACCTGCCATTTCAAAGGGATATGGCTGTCAAGCACCTAGCTTGTCACAAAACTGTGAGCTGGAGACACTAAAGCAGCAGGTGGTACCCAGGTGTGTTAGGCTAATCCTCAGCTTTTCTAAGGCCGGGTTACTTTCCCTCATGAGTAACTAGGACAAGCACAGGAGAGGCAGACAGTGTTTCTGTTTCAGTTATTTGGCATTTGCTGGCTTTCCCTTACTTTTTACGTGGTAGGCTGTATTGCTTCTCCTGTGTCAGGGACAGAGACATTAGGGGTAATGGGTGAGATCTTATTCTCTCCAGAGCTGTGGCAAAGCAGCTCACACCAGCCACCCCAGGGCTGGCATGGCTGTGAGGTTGGTGGTGGTTCTTAGCCCGTTCAGAGCACCCTGATGCTGTGCTGTGGCTCAGTTAGAGACACTGCTGATGCAGGAGGGAGTCCAGCTGCCTCTTCTGTTTCTTTGCCTGACCCTGCAGGCATAAACGAGTGGTATCAATCAGAAACAATGCCTGAAAGTCAAGTAGATTTGGTGTTCATCTAAATAGGGGAAATCCTGTACACTGAGATTTCAGGACCTGGTGGCTGGAGTGCAAAAAGCATGGAGAGAAAATGCGCTTCTGCAGAGCGTTTCCCAAGGCATCCAAGGACTCTCTAAAACCCACAAAGCCTGCCCTAAAACCACAGCTGCAACAAAAGAGGAAGAGTCCACAGCAGAACTGGGAGCATATTAAACCTTGCAAAATTGGTCTCTTTCTGTGGTGGGGAATATGTGTATAAATACATACATACATGTACATGGAGAGAGAGCTGTGCTTGTTCAGCATCAGAGCTAAAAGTGATGGCAGAATGTAGGAATGCTGAGCAGGGGCAGTGTTTTCAGGCAGGGCTGGATCAAGTGGAGTGGCCTGAACCAGTGGTTTCACAAGGAGGATGACCAGTCTTCCCAGGACACAGTGGATTTAAAGGATTCTGGGTGGTTTGTGAGCCACAGAGGTAAATTCAGCAAAGATGTAAATGGGAGAGTGAACCATCAGAAAGAGAGAGGCAAGGAAGAGGGTGCAGATGAAAAGATGTCCAAGTGGTGCAGAGTGCATAGGGCAAAAGGAGTGTAATTTCCAAGTGACACTAAGGAAGAACATAGGAAAAGAAAGCAAAAAGACTGTGTTAAAGTATAGCCTTTATATAGATAAAGTCTAACATTCCAGTACCATCTCTGTTCTTACCAGTCCTGACACCACTGAGTGCAGCCACTGTTGAGTTCTGAGTTGTGCAAGGTCCCATGAAAGCAGTGTTCAAAGCTGACCCCAGCCCAAGGTGGCTGCTTTCCTGGGCATTGAGTCAGGAGCTCAGGGTTAACACTGTCATGCAGGACGTTTGCTGGGCAGGTGTGTGTCACTCCTGAACAGCTTTGCTGGAGCTGGAATGACTTTGGCCACAGGGCTCTTGACAAAGAAAGGAAATTCACAAGGCCTGTGCCTGGACACATTGTCTGTAAGAGCTGCTGCTTATCTGGACAAGCCTCTGGGTCCATAGTGCTGGTGCATACTTTGGGAACGTGCCTATGGCATGGTTTGCAGTCAGAACTGCATATTTTGCCTGCTGCATGTATCCAGCTGCAAGTTTCCATTCTTGGCATGTGACCACGTCCAAGGCCTGCACTAACACAGATTAATGGATTGCCACAACCCTACATGATGTAGAAAAATCCTTCCTTAACTGAGCAGGCTTAGACAGTAGGGCTCTGAGTTAAGCAGGTGTAGAGCCTGTTCTAGATCTCAGGAGTCTGTATCTGCTGGGCACAGCGGACTCGCCTCCTGGAGGACTTTAGAAAGCACAGAAGAAGGAAATGCACAGGAGATCCTTGCTGCTATCTCAGTTCTTCTGAGCACAAGGTCAGCAGAAAAACAGCTACTCCATGCTATGTCTGGACTGTAGGCAGACAGGCTCCACTGGGCAAGCCACAGCCCAGGTTTCCTGACCACCTCATCCAGGCCAGGGATGTGGTTTGGAGCTCCCTGACCTCCTTTAGCGCACACTCCCAATCTTTCTTCCCAGGAAGTCAGATCAGAGCTGCTGTAACCCTCAGGATGGAAAGTCCAAGGAGGGGCTGAGATCAGGGGTTACAGCGCTGTTTCTGTCTCGGGGGTTACCCATGTCCTGCCTTCCACTGGAGCAAAATTCACTTTCATATCCCTCAAAGTCAGCTTGCTGTGGAATTGGTGGGGAAAGAGAGTAAAGCAAGAAGATAATGCAGTGGGGGAGCATTTCTTTGCAACTTTCCTGGGTAGCGGCATCGTCCCCATTCCCATCACTTGCAGGACCAGCTGTGATTTCTGGCAATGCCAGACACAGCCATCACTCTCTGGGTTCCTTTCCCTTTCATTGTCCCTCTGGAGAACAGGACTCCTGTTAAAAACCCTGCAAGTATCATTGAGAGCCAGCTCTATTATTCACTAGCCAGTGAAGCAAGACAGGCATACTCTCCCACAACCTAGGGATGCCCCTCTGATCTATTACCAATGGGGCTATCTTTAATGGGATCAGAGCCTGCCCTTTTTCACATCCCACAGGGACAACACCTGCCCACCAGAGAACAAAGAAGGAACCTGTTGTGATGGGAAGAAAAGGCAGAGTTCTCTCCAGAGAGGCAGCAAGGCTGTTTGATTAAGAGCATCTTTCTCCCAGACAGCTGGTTTGCTAGCAAAACAACCAACTAGACTTCATCTTTATGCAAGAGAGAAAATCTCTGTGAAGCAAATGCCACGAATCCCATTTTAGTCACCTATATAAACCACAAGAAATCTGGGGAAATCTTTGCAGAAGAAGACTGTAGGAGTAAGAGGGAAAATATTTCTGCCTAAACGCAGTATTTAAAAAATATTTTTAAAGGGTAATTTCAGTGCAATATTTGAAATTCTGCAGCAAAGAGATCTATCTAGCTCTATCTATTGCTAGCTTGTCTTCCTCAAAAGACACAACAGTCACCGTTGCTGTACATTTCTCTGTACAGCATCTCAGTCAGGCAGGTCCAATTCCAGCAGTGTTTTCTGCATGAATGTCCTCTGGAGACTGTCCCATGTGTGCACATCTGCCCAGAAGTGCCCTTCATCTGTAGTACTCCCAGTCCTAGGACAAGAAAGCAGGATGGAACCAAACAACCCCCATCTCCGTGACAGTGGTGCCAAATTCCAAACCAAACCGTGCCTTTTTTTTCTCTGCCTGTTTCTCGAATTGGAGACCAGGCTTCATTGCTGGTGCTTATCCCACGAGCTGCCCAGAGCAAAACTGGCATATGAGCGCGGGTGCAGGTTCCAAGGGGGTCAGAAGAAGGTTGCCTATGACCCAGGGGCCTTTGTGGTACATGGTTCATTAGCCCTGTCCAGAGCTGGAGTGGAAGGACTCAGGAATGCTTGGGTGTGTTTGTGCATCCTAGTTTCTTTGGCAGTTTGGTGACTCTGGCAGAAGTGTAATTGTGAGCAAAGCTTTATCCCAGTGGATGCAGCACGTAGCAAGAAGCTCACCTTCAGTTAGAGAGGATCTTAATATGACCTTCCGTAAAAAAGGGGCATTGTTTTGAGTTGTTAAACAGCTGCTGTGTTCCACCCCACTAATGGTTGCAATTCAGGAGTGAATAATATAAGCCTTAGATAAACAGCCGGTAAAATAATTTGGGATCTTTCCTGGTGGGGGGAAGCAGGCAAGTTACTCAACAAAAAGAAATGATTATTCTCACTGCCTAGGAAATGAAGTGTTCTCCTTTTCATCATCAAGTGGGCTGTCACACAAAATCTCTCCCCGCCCTTCTGGAAGCAGCCCAATGCCATTTGCAGTGCTCTCTTGCCATCCTCACTCTCGTAGGAAGCAAGAGACAGTTTTAGTTTGGATTCATGCATCTTCTCTGTTTTCGCTTCCGACCTTTGTCTCCTTCTCCATCCCATCCCCGGTCTTCTTAAAAATAACCCTCCCAACTGCCCTTCTGCTGTTCTGTACAGGCACAAACACCATCTCCTTTCTTGAAGCAGCCGCGACATGACCACAAGAGAAGCAAAAGTCTCCCCCACCCGCTGCCTCCTGCCAAGCTCCGGGTGTCCGCTCGGTACACGCTGTGTCTGCTGGGCTGGGGCAGGACTGCAAAGCGCCAGGCCTCGGGTCTTGGCCTCCATCGGATGAACAATTTCCCGTTGAAGGTTACTCACTTCCTGTTTTCCGTATTTAGACAATCTGGGCCTATTGGGAGCTTTGATTTGTTGTAAACTTCAGCTGTTTTAAACGTTAAGTCGCGGGAGACTGAGGTAAGGGGGAGGAGGGGGAAAGGCCTGGAGACAAATTAGGGCTATTTAATACCAGGACTGTGTTCTCTCCGCAGTGTTCCAGTGACCATTAGAGCATGTGAAAGGAAGGTCAGGGGCTGACAAGCATGGGAGATGGCGAAAGGGCTGCTTCACAATGGGCCGGGGCTGAGGCGCTGCGTGCGGCTCTGTGTGTGCGTGGGGCTCTCCGTGAGAGCGTGTGGTCAGTGCTTGGAATCAGCCGGGGATGCACTCCAGTGACTAATGTCTCCAATGTGTCATTTGTGCCACAAACAGCTCTGTGGAGGTGGTAACAGCCATGCAGCAGCTCCCCAGAAAAGGCAGGGAGGAGCCTCTAACCTAGAGAGTGCTGTGCCCTTTCCCTGTGCCTATCAGTGCGCACCACATGCTGACATTTGTTAGAACTTGCCCTGAAGTTTGCTAGGCTGGAGCAAGTTAACACTTGTATGTAGCTGATAGGGCAGGTCATGTCTTCTTTATGCCTGCTTTGCAAGGGTAAACTGAGGCACGGAGCGCTGTAATTCTGCTTTTTATCAGAAAGTGAGTGTGTGAGGGAATGGGGTGAGTCCTGGCACCAGTCAGGCAGTGGTCTGCCTCCAGAGATGTGCTTTTTCATCAAGAACATCTTTCCTGTGCTGGTGGGAGTAATGCTTGGAAAGAGAAAAATAGTGTGCAGTCCACAGTGCCTGTGGGCTCAAAGGTTATGTGAATGATTTTGGTCTGTTCCTTTTTGTTCATCTAGTTCTCTTCTGTCTATAAATAACTCTCCAAATGGGCTGGTTTTACTTCCAAATTTTTCAAGGATCTGCAAAAAAGAAAAGAAAAATGAAATAATGGATAGGCTGAATTAAAGCAGGAGATGGTAAATTAATCTGAATTTTACAGCAAAATCCAGTAGGGATTGCCTTGAAATCACCCTAGCAGTATAACCTGCCACCAGAATGCCAATGTGGACAAGTGGGAGTGAATTAAAGAACCAGAGATAAAAAAATCACAACCAAAACAGACAACAAAATGTCCCAGGTAAAGAAATCTGCCATGTGCTCTCTGCCTGACAGAGAGCAGGCAGGAGCTGAATCAAGAGTCAGAGGAAAATAAAAGCACTGGGGAAGACTTCGGTGAAGCACTGAAGTGTTTAGAAGAAACAAGAGTCCATGTTCACACTCTGGCATTGATAGGCCCAACTCCAAATGATTTACACAGGCTCTTGACCCTCCTGAGCCAGAGTCAACTTTCCCCCAGATAACTCCCTGCAGCCCAGAGTGCAGAACCACAGAGAGAGGCGTGTGCAGGATACAGGCAGGTGGCTGTTTTCTGCCTGGCACTGCTGCATAGGCTTGGTTAACATTATACTTCCCTGATTCAGGTTTTTATAGACCAAACAGTAGCAGTTCCCTCCCTTAAAGCCTTTCCCTGAAGGAGGGGTTACTTCTCTATTGTCTTTCTACCTGCTGGATGTTTTCTCTGCTGTATCTCTCACCCTGCAGCCGCATTTTGTTCAGATGTGCTTTCAGTGCTCAGAAATGCAGCTTAGTTCTTACTGCAAATGCAGGGTAGTTCTGCAGTGTCTCCCGTAAGTACCCTCTGATGGGGGTCCTCAACCTCCCAGCAGCACCTTGGTGCAATCTGAGCTCTGGATTTAGGACAGGCTCTGGATCTGACCGGGACACATCAGACTGAACCACCAGGATTGACTGCAAAGCCGGCACCACGGAGAATTGCACCCAAAGCTGTTCGGGCAAATGGTGTCTCTGAATTGGCACCAGTCGGCTGCCCTGATGCTGAGGTTTGATCTGTTAGACCCACAGCAGCCTGGTTTGCACTCATATCACCATGCTTAAAGAACAGTCACTTAATCTCACTTAGAAATGTTTACTTGCAAGGACCAGATGGCCCAGGGAGTTGGGCTAAACAAAGCGTTTTACTTCTAGGTCATGCATTCTAATCCAGTCCAGGTTGGTGATAAATGAACATACTCACCTGATTGCCACTTTTGGCTTCATTTTTGGTTGTTTTTCAGACTAATTTCCAAGGGGAGATGCCACTCCACGAAATCTCCCTCTCTGCCCTGCCACAGTTGGTACCGATTTGGCTGTCTCTGCGGAGAAGCCAAGGATCAAATGCTCCATGGCGCCAGACTGTTTTCTTTTGCAGCCTGCAGGTAAGGGGAAGTTGTCCTGTGTCTGGCTGTGTCACGCCTGCTCTGCGGATGGGCAGGAGTTCAGTTTGTAAATCTGCCGCTCCAAGCCCCTCCACCAACGTGAAATTAATTTTTTAAAAAATGGGAAAATGCTTAATTGCAGTTGACATATAGGCACTGTCTGCTATGAACTTCACACACAATCACAGATAACAGCATCAAAATTAATGCCTGCTTCCCACTCGTCCTGCTATAAGCAATAAACGTTTGGCAAGTCAGTAAATAACAAAATTCTCATGTGGCCATCTACAGGTCACCGGCATACTTAAGAAGTTTGCGTTAATTATACCATGTTTGCCATCAAAGAGGGGATATTAACCCTTTCGAGCTGTTGCAGGAAAGCAGTGGAGTCATTTGAAAGTAAGTAAATGAAATCTTGTCACTAAAAGTGCAACCTTTGCAAAATAGGAATAAAAAAAAAGGATGTTTGAAGCAAAAACCTCACTAGACATCATGGAAAATACAGTACCTTTTCAGCTTTCCTTTTATTTATTTTGTATTTTGACATCAAACACTCCCTGTAACCTAATCTTCTTGGCTTTTGATGTGGCCGTGGAGACATGACAATTAAGCACGGCTTAAAACAATAATCCCAACAACGGGAACCAAAGGCAAGTAATGTCAGGGTTCCCCCCTCACAAAAAGCCTGTCGCCCAGTGTTTGGTGGTAGTGAAAGGACTATAAATCCCAATTTGTTGCCTCGATATCTGCTCTGTGCTTACACTTTATGTTGAACTTTACACACTTGCTCCATTTCCATTCCCCGCTGTTTGTTTTTCTTCTGCTATGCAAAATGTCTGGAGACAAACACGATACAGACATTGCAGAGAGATGGTTTGATCTTTCACAGATTAGTGCCACCTGACAAACACGGGATTATTTATTATCTGTGTTGCAGGAACTGCTAAAGCCCCCGCTCAGAGAGGCACGCTCCTCCAGGCGCTGGGGGATGCACCGCCCCTCCTGACAGCCTGATGGATCATGGGCCCAGTTCTGTCAGCAGATCCCACCAAACCAGCAAAATTCCAGCAGAGAGGCAACCCCCAGGTAAGCCACCATCACAACCTGAATGGGATGTGTACCGTGCAACCAAAGCAAACAGCTTGATTATTTTAAAGGGATGATGCTAGTTCTCCTTTCTCAGCTATTCAAAGATGGAGGGAGAGAGGCTGAGCTTAGTTATAACCCCATTTTAAACCTGTCTGAATAAGAACATGTTTCTTTTTAAATGAGGCTTGCACGGTATGCTATAAACTGCCTCTTTTTTTTTTTTTTTAATGGGTGTTTGCACTAAGCCTTGCTGAACAAGTTAGAGAGATGATTAACTCCTCTGAAATGATGCGGGAAGGCCTCGTCCCAGTTGCGTGTTCTTCCTTCAGCACATCGAGAGCTGCTGCGACTCCGTGGTATTCACGAGCAGGGCTTGCAACCAGGGCTGGGCAGGAGGCTGCAGGGGGAAAGAGAAGCACTGCTAGAAAGGGCTGGAATTTACACACACACGCGCTGAAAAAGGAACTCAGGTTATTTTTTCTCCTTAATGAGTAAAGAGTTATCCCCAAGCTGGTTTCCACAGAAGTGAGACACATCTCCCAGGGGCTCAGAAGAGGAAAACCAAATTTAATTAGCAATTTTCTCAAAAATATTGTTGCAGCAGCGGCAGTGCCCACCCCTACACGTGGCAGGGTGACTTTGCAAGACTTTGCTTCGCTTTGTAAGGCCCAAAGGGGTTCCTTGTGTGGGTCAAACTTGAATGTGTGATGAAAGCAGCTGCAAAATTTTTGGACATGGGAAGATCTGTCTGGTAAGCACTTTCCTCCATCCTCACACGCCAGTCCACGTGCACACCCCCCTGCACCCAGGGCTGCAGCCCTTGTTCCCAGGGCAGCACTGAGAAGCTCCAGGCTGGCCATCCCCCCTTGCTCCCTTCATGCCACTGATAATGACAAATGGCAAGAAACAGGTTTCCAGGTTGAGAGTGCTCCTTTGGAGAACTTTCCCTGCTCTAATACAGGTCCTGCCTTGAAACCCATTAAGCAGCTGGCCACTTTTCTACGTTTACAGTGCTTTTAAAATGTGTTTTTAATGTAAAAGTATTTCTCCAAACACTTTAAAAGAAACAACACAAAAAAAAATCTCAAGAGAAACCACAGTTCATCATCTACAATGTGGCTGCTGCCTCAAATTTTAAACTAGCTTGGAAACTTTAGCACACTTAACTGCATGACCTCGTCACCCCAAAACAACACTGCAGAATGAGCTTTTGTACCTGTGCTTTTAATACTAAATCATTCTTTAACTACCTTTTTTTGTCCTACCCTGTTAGGTTTTTGAAATATCAGTAGACTGTTCTGCATAAAGTATAAGCTAATAATTCTACTGGCAACAATGACGATAATTTTTCCTCTCTCCCCACTAAAAGCAGGTTTTATGACATGAAGCAGGGCACAGGTAGTTTCACAAAAAAGGTATTTTATTATTCTTAGCAATATTCACCTTGAAGGAATATGAGGAAAGCATACACTTTTTACAGACAATATATAAACATGTTGTACATAATTAACAATAACTTAGTTCACTAATCCAAAAATAAGCAAAATAAAAATTAAAATAAAAACAGAAAATACTGAAGAATTTTATGCTGATACAAGTACAAAATAATTTAAATCTCAACTGCCGTTGTCTATGCTGCAGTGACTGACAATATATTGCACTTTGTCAACTGTATCAGTAATCCCTGTCTTTCACCCACATCCCTTCCCCTCTGCCCAAATCCTACAGAAATTTGAGTTGGGTACAAATAATGTACAACTGTACCATTGTAAAAGGTAAAAAGTAAAAAGGACCTAATTTTTTACCTCAGTAGATTAAAAATTCTTATGATTTCTCCCAACCAATTTAGTTTCCCATTTATTTCCACTTCTTTACAAAGTGCACCTATATGCCTACGCAGACCAAAAAAAAGGAGGAAAGCAGGATTTTCATGGCTGCTTGGTTCTTAATTACAAAATACTAGAATTACAGGTTTAAAAAAATTTACATACATCCATTTTTTGTTTCGTTCTGGTTTTTTCTTTAAAGCAAGACTTTTGCAGTAAAGATACAATTTGGCTTGATCCAAAAAAAAAAAAAAGAAAGAAAAACCCAAAAACAAAATAGTTAAATTTTTAAAAAATAAAATAAAAAGCTTGTCACAGAGTTAAGCTTATGTGGTTTACATTATCAAACCCCTCTGTTCATTGGGGCATTTTCATCAGAAGTATAGCTAAATATGTACACTGTATGTTATACTGGAGCTTGTGTTCACGAGAGGCATCAGATCATAACAATCAATAGAATACACTTCACATTGGCAATAGCTTTGTTTTCGGTCATTTACGTACAATACAGTTTAATAATGGGAGATTTAAATTTTTTTTTTCTTCTTTTTCTTTTTTTTCATATAAAATCCGCTACGGAAAACAGACGTTCCCTTTAGAACGATGCTTTCCCCTCATCAGCTGTCGCTGTGTCTGGGATTTGACGGATGTGTGAAGCTCAAACTGATTGTCTCTCTTTTTCCCCTCTCCAGTGATCTCAACCTCATTTCTGCCCTTCCTCCCTGTGAAGTCCACCGGGGCCTGGATGCCTGAGACAGCACGCGCTGGCTGCGTGTGGATGTGGTGGCCACACTGCCCAAAGTTTACCCAAGCAGCTAATCTGCATTTTTAAGCGACAGCTGCCAACACAACAGAACAAAATGCTTCAACCTCTAAAGTCTGCGAGCGGGATGGTTTTTGTGCCCTGTGATGGTTTTGGCTGTGCTAGAACTTAGCTGTGACACAGTTTTGGTAAATGCCTGTATCTCACCTCTTGCTAGTGCAGGATTGCCTTCCCCAGAGTTTTTCCCCAACAGTTTGTCTGACCTAAGTTGTCTGGTTTGAGGAACAATAGGGTAGTTGGGAGAGGGGTTCTTTTTTTAAATAAATCTTTCATGTTAGAGAGAAGAATGAAGGAATTGTGTCAAAATAATCACCATCTTGGGCATATTAAAATCCCGTATTACGGCTACATTTTTGCTTTGTTCCTCGCCCTCGCAATCTTTTCCCCCTTGCTAGTAACTTTGGTATGGAAGATAGATGGAGCTAATCCAAGAGGGCTGTCGAGTACATTTCCCCTCTCCTCCTTGTTTTGAAGGCAGCTTTTCTTACAGGGTAGCCATTGCAAATGACAGCACAAAAACATGCAATCAGAGGGGTTGAGGCTTTTTGTGGAAAACAAAATAAATATGACTTTGTGTCTGATTTTAAAAATTACAGTTTAATAAAGATGTCCTTTTCTTTCTTTTTTTTTCCTTTTTTCTTTTTTTTTTTTTTTTTTTTTTTTTTTTTTTTTTTTTTTTTTGGCTTTTTTTCTTCTTTTTTTCCCCATCCCAAACAAAGTCCGCAATAGAAATCCAGCATGTCTGGCTTCCAGTGAGCCAATTCCATCCTGGGAGGCTGCTTATATCTCTTTACAATATTCACAGTAATAACAAAGAGAGAAAAGAAAGGAAAGCCAGTTCCAAGCCTTCTCCTTCAGCTTCTGCCATCTTTTGCTTACTGCTGGACCATTAAGTATCGAACAGGTGAGTTCTTTTTTCTTATACCTGAGGGGGCAAAGTGCATTACAGGCACCACTACACATTTCTGCAGAAGACCCATCACTTGCAAGGTTTTAGTCCAGCATTAAGTTAAACCACACGGGAGCAAAGGTCTCCTTTTGCCGTCCCTACATTCTCCTCTTGGCAGAACACTGTCTTACTTGGTGTCATCTTAGGCAAAGTCCCATGTTCTTAATATCTGGGCGGGTCTCTTGGTCATCAGGTTTTATCCCATGGCTGTAACCATGCTGGATGGGTGTGGGTGTCCAAATGAGATGCTGGAAGATGGGTGGATGGGGGTAGGTGTTGGTAGGATGTGTCCAGAGTGGCTGAAAGGAGGCAAATGCCCCATGGGTGCCATGTGACTGGCAAGGGCAGCAGCGCTGAAGGGAGACGACTTCTCCTGCATGCACTTGGACAGTTCCTCAAAGCACTCAGAGCCTTTCTTGCTTTTCTTTGATTTGTTGGACATTTTCCTATTCCTGGTCTGGATTCCTTCCTTTTTCATGGTCAGAGGCCTGTTCACCTGCAAGAAATGAGAAAATCAGGCTCATGCAGACAAAATGACCTTATTGTGCAAAAATGAAAATATTTGGACAGCCCCCATGTGTTTTTCCTGGATGGAGACCTTTTTCTGGCCAAAAAAAAACGGTGTTTCTCTCTGCAGAACTTGTTTATATTGATTTGTTTAATAAAACCACACACACAAAAAACCCCTAGACATGAAAAACAAATTGAACTGAATTTGGCAGCTGATGACTCTCTTTCCCGTAGGCTTACCCTCAGTCCTCATTCATTTCCTAACAGAAGATCAAACTAGGAGGCACATGCTGACCCAAATTCAGTCCTGAGACATGAGCAATCATGTACCAGTAACCTCTGTTACACTTACAGTGTAAATAACGTTCCAAAGTATCAAGTGTTCCTGCTTAGGATTAATTTCTTAAAAAAAAAAAAAATACAACAAAGCCTTAGATATAATTACTTTTTTACAAGTCAAAATGAAGATAGCCCATCAGGATTGATTTTTGCACAGAGCCCATTCCAAATGGCCTCTGTTTCTGGAGGGAAACGGCACACAAAACCCACTTAGTTAAAACCAAGTGTGGCAGCTCTATTTTGCCTGGTTTGCCCAAGCGTTAGAAGCCAAGCTAATACATTGTAATGTCACTGAACTTAGCATCACTATGCTGACAAAGAACGGCTGTCACTTCCCAGGGGAACCTTAGAGACGGGGGAAGGAATAAAACAACAACCAAACCCCTGAAACCAATAAAAGCCTAGTGTACACCATGCAGTTAAGACATCAATCCGGGCTAGGCAAGCAGCGACACATGAGATGAGTAAATACTCACATTGTGCAATTTATAGTAGAGTCCGCAGGCATTACAAACTGGGTCCCCGTTTGCATTACGTCGCCATAAGGTCGTGGTGGTTGTCTGACAGTTGGCACAACAAGTCCCTGCTCTCCTGGCCGCTGACTAACCAAAAGAAAAAGAAAATTAAAATGTATCACCAGGCGGAGGGAGATCATGAGAAAGGTCAAATTGGACTCAATGTTTAGTTTGGGGAGAACTAGTTACTAAGATTTTACAGAGCATCAGGGCTGGAGGAAAGCTGCTGTCAGTTTTACGTTTTATGGCCGTTATGTTTTTGTTTAAATTTAAATATTCTCCTATGCAAGCTGCAGTTTCAAGCCCCCTGGCACTCTGTGCAGGGGAAGTAAGGAGAGAAACAATGAATCTCCGAATCCACAAACAAAAATTTTGGAGAGTGGAAAAATATTCTTGACTTTTTCAAATTTTCCCTTTGAGGGATACTAGAATGCATCATAAAAATGCATTTCCCTTTTTTCTTTTTCTTTAATGACCGATTTAGTCTGTGCCAATGTTGGGACTGTGTTTGAAAACAGGTAATCTTTAAGAATGTGATTTTTACCCCTACTCTGGCCCTTGAAAGGTGGACACAAAAGAAAATGAACCACATTACTTAGCTGGGTGCAGTATTTATCAGAGCCATCACTGAAAATTCAGTTTGCATTTACAAGTGAAAGGGAGAAAACAAAACCGGCTCCAACTTTCTTTAAATATTTAGCAAACCAAATTTCATGCCTTGCAGCATGATTCCACTGACCCGTCTGCCGCCTCTGTCCCTACTTAGTTCCTTGGCTGACAAGCCCTCAAACAACTGTCTTAA
This sequence comes from Pachycephala philippinensis, assembly GCA_013397055.1. Lineage (NCBI taxonomy): Eukaryota > Metazoa > Chordata > Aves > Passeriformes > Pachycephala > Pachycephala philippinensis. The sequence continues at coordinate 1,592,579 of VWZT01011968.1, forward strand.
AATTAAACAAAACCGCTGAAAATCCACCACCCTTTCCTAAAACTATTGTTCTGCTGAAACCAAGGTGAGGAGAAAGAAAAATGCCCAAACATTCCCAAAAACAAGAACAGGAAAAGTAGAACAGCAGGCGGCCGTGATTCCTGGATGGGCCCTTGTCTAGCAGACCCCACGATAAAGCGTCCTTTGTGCATGGACAGTGACGTATAAAGTGCTATGGACAGACTAACTGCACCCCGTATTTTGGGAAATTATTTTGTATTAAAAACCTTCAGCCCTGCCACTAGAAGTGGTCAAAATACTAAGTCCATTTTGTGCTACTGAATTAATGCTGAGGACTCAGTATTTTCTTAAATTGGAGTTTACTTCCTAAAGCGTATAAATCGCGGTTGTTCCCTGGGGGTCTTGCTCCCTGGATATTTCTGCAATTAGCCATGGAGAGCCGTGCGGTGAAGCAGCAGCAAAGCTCACAGCAAATCTCTGTGAGCACAGAGCCAGTCCCGGGGCAGTGGGATTCCCAGAGAACTCCGTGCGCTTCCCTGCCCGCCGGCCCCGGTGGGGAGCTGGCGCCGCTGGAAGCGCAGCCCGGCCCGCTCACCAAAGGGGAGCACAGGGTTCTGTTCTCACTTGCTCCTGATTTACGCCATGGCCCTCTGTAACTTTCCCAAAGCTGATGGACGGTTCAGCAGCTTTAGGCAAGAATCAGGCCCTCTGAGACTCGTATATTTCGGTGCCTTACTCGCCTGTGAGAACAGGCCAAAGGCAGAAAGAGGGGGTACCCCCTACTGCAAATGCACTCATGCAACCCAAACACAATTAATGCCAGACGTCCAAACGCTGACATTATTAATACGATCACTTTGCTATTGCATGGCAGATGAACAAATTCCCAAAGATGGCCATCTCCTCTCCCCCACAAACAAGCAAACTACAGTGGAAAAAGGGGCAATAAACAAAGCTGTAAATCAATTAAGACAAAACAAAACATTTAAACAACTATACTAAAAGAAAACCTCTCTAGTGCCCCCCAAACCCTGCACAGTGAGCTAAGTATAACAGTCTCCTAACACACTGAAAGGTGGAGACCTATGTTTGCATATTTGAGATGGCTTACTGATACTCAACTATGCTGCTTAACTCTATGGCCTGTCCCATTCACTCTGGAAAGCACTTGAGCCTGAGAGACGATAATGTTACACTGTTGTCTTAACATTTTTCTATATGTCAGTCACTTTAGAAGGCAAGTCATTAAGAAGCTTGCATAGCTGAAATTCTGACTCACAACAGAAATCTTCTGTATCCCATCCCAGTGTTAGAACAGTAGTGCCAATTTTCTGCTCTCTAAACCTCATTGAAACTTGCCCACGAATAGCTAGGAGACTTAGGCACCATAAATCACAAAGCTCCAAAAAATATATTTATTATTCTTAGCATTTTACGCATTATTTGTGGAGTAGAGTGTATTAGAAATTTCAAAACAGCAAGCATGACTGGCAAGGCTTGCCTATAGAAACTCTCTAAAGCTTTTAGAGTCAGGAAACAGATACACAAAGTTTCCTTATCTTTAACGTACAGATATCCGGATAGGAAACTACTACCAGGAGCTTAGAAAGGACTTTTTTTTTTAAATCAGTCAAATGAAAATACAAAGTATAGGTGACTCCATGGAAAAATAATAGGATTTTTTTTTAACAGTAGGGGATTGTCTGGGGAGGGAACCAATATTAATATTGCCAGAGAATATAAGAGTGAAAATTACTTCATGGCTTTTATACAAATAATTATTAAGTAGGGAGCAGTAGCTTTGACTCATCTGATTTGTTTTGCTTTTCTGGAGCTGGAACTTTTTTTTAGTACATGGTGGAGGACATTCATGCTTATAACCCTTTCGCTCCCAGTGCGTGCCCAAACCGTCCCAAGAGGCCAAATAAATGAGGAATTAAATTAAAAGCTGTCATCCGAGGATAAACGGGGAGAGGGACACACGATATCCCGCATGCATTGTGAGCGGCAGGGAGGCTGGGGACAGAGGCGGCTCGGTGGTCTGAGCCAGGATGGGGGCGGAGGGGTGGAGGGGGAGATGTGCCCCGAGGCACGGCAGTGACCTCGCCGTGACTGACCCCCGTGTACAGTACAGCTCGGCTCCACGCAGGGGCTGAGCAGAGATGAGGCACGATTGACTCGTGCCTGTGTGTGGTCCCTTTGCCTTATTTATCCCCAAAGCCAGGAGAAATAGAGACACCTACCAGCCTTCGCTTGGGTTTAATGAGAGGTCGGTTTTGACCGTTCATTTTGTGGTAGAGCCCGCAGGCGTTACACAGGTAATGCCCGGTGCCGTCTCTTCTCCAGAGAGGGGTAGCAGTGGCTCCGCAGTTCACACACTCTCTGCCTTCTAAATGGAAACACGAAGAAACCGGATTTCTTTCTTTAAAAACAAATTCACAAAATCTTTTTGCATTGTCCTTTAGGCATTTTTCAGGAGTCAAAACAGTGTGTTAATTCTGTTAATTAGGCACAATCAGACAGCAGTGACATATACAGCACATGCAGCAAGGAGCTCAGTGTTTCGAGAACTCCCAGGCTCCAAGTGGGTATTTTGTGTCATGGTCAGGAATAGGCAGCGCTCTCTGCAAGGTGAGAAAGAGTGACACTCGTATTGTGTCAGATGGAAGTTATCGTTTCAGCAAGGAGAACTCCCTCAGTCTGCACTGGGCACCGCTCCCCTCTCATATCTATTGCACTCCGGTGGTGAAATCCTGTGTTCCCCTGCCACAAAAACACCCGTGCACATGCACACAAACACACACACCTGCACACACACAACATGTTAAAAGAGGGAGTCAGAGGAAGAGGTTTTCTAGAATTAAATCTAAGCAAAAAGACCTCCAATCCTGCACTTTCTTTTTTGTTGCAAATGCTACAGGATGAGAAAGCAGAGCCGAGCAGACTGGGAATGGATACAGAATACCAGAGGCTCAGTTATGATTTTTGTTCTAAAGGCAGAAAAACACTGTTAATGGTGTTCATTGAGAAAGTTCCGTTTCACTGGATATTACTGTAAAAAACAGGCTTATGAGTGCTTTTCTTCTTCTTCTGTGATTTTTCAACAATCCAGTCTGGTTTTGTTAGGGAGCAGTTTACCTTCATTATTAGTTTTAGTAGTACAATGTGATAAACATGGCATTGTAGAATGGCTGTATTAAATAAAACACATGTAACTCCTAGTTCTCTGTTTCTGCATCAGAAAGCTTCCTGCTAAAAGTTCATTTGCCTTGGATGGTTTGAGGGCAGGTCTGCTTAATATAGAAATCTCTCTTAATACAGTTTATGCAAATCCTACAGTATTTAACTGGAAAGGAAATTCTTTTTGCTAATAACTGAAGCAGGCCATGTTGAGTTCAGCGGGGCTTGTGTCTGCTTTAATCTAGGGAGTGGGTAGCTTTTAAACAACACAGTCTAGAGTGAAAAATGAGGGGAGCTCTGCGGCGCTGCATTTGTAGCTTTTGTCCCTGCTAGGGCAGGAAGCTGCAGGAGTCGTCCTGTCGTGAGTCTTAGTTTTCCTACAAAAACACTGAGTGGTCACGAACTTTCCCCAGTTCCTTGCACTGGGAGCTCCCTTACAGAGGGAAAAAAAAAAAAAAAGAAGCAACTGTAAAACAAAACAAAAAAGGTTCTTGCTTCCCCCATCTAAAAATCATCGGCAGCTACAGGACAAAAATTTTTAAAAAAAACCTACTCAGTATCCCTCTGTCTTTAGAGACCTGGATCTTGAATCAGTTTCCAAACTCAGGAGGTCTGGGCTACCAATTGCCTGTAGTTTCTCTTCTATGCACTACCGAAAAATACATACATGTAGTAGCAATTGCCTGGAAATAATGGCAAAGAAAGAGTGTCTTTTTCCCCTCCGAGGAATCATTTGAAACAGTACTGATGAGCTTGTAAAATAGCTGGTATTTTTGTTGCAAAACTCATAAGAGATCACATTTCTAAATTGTTGTCTACTTAAATAAAAACATGTAGTGTATTCATAAGCAAATATGTTCAATAGAATACATATGCAAATGCCTATAGAGCCATTTATTTTTAAAGAGCTGTCTAAATTCAGTCCCAGTATATTGCAGTTCATTTCCTTCCACTGGTGAGAATGTTAAAACCAAGAAGGTCAGTAGAATTACATAAATTGTCATAATTTGTGTCTAGCTGTACAACTACTGTGTTTTCAAAGTAGGGTCAAAACTTTGCCCATCACCTAATTTGCGGATTTAGGACTGCACTTTTAGAAGTAATGCAAGGAAGGGTTGTGAACATGGGAAAGGTCTGCAGGCAGTCGTTTGGAAGCAGAGATATGTCTGATTCAGGGTAAAAAAATAAAAAAAATGGAGGTGGGGGGGAAGTATCTTCTAATTAAAGTTAGGCCGGAGTAAGTCAGCAATGACTGGACACCTTAGTCTTTTGCACTGGTATGTAAACTATATTTGAACTTTTGCTCTTGTAAAACGCTAAGGGAAGAAGGCCCTCTGCGATCCTAAGGGGACCGGCCAGGGAAGTTTCGCTTTCATCTTGCACTGGGGCCTTGGGTGATGTTAATGGAGAGACGTGGAAATTATGGAGGGAGAAATACCTATCGCTGGAAAGTCCCCATGTGTCATCCATGGGGGTTTGCCTGACTTGAGGGAGCAGGGTCGAGCCTGAGCCCCTCGGGAGGCCGAGGCCTGCTTTTCTCCGAGGAAAAGGGTTTGGGTTTCTTTCTCCATATAAATCCCTCTTTGTACAACGCGGTCTACTGGCTCAGACTGCCCTGGTCCCCTGTCCCGCGGCCCCTTCAGCGCCCTGGGGCCAGTGCCTGGGTGCACTGGCACCCACAGGAGCCCGGTCCAAGCTCCATCTCCTAGTCTTAAAAACCCAGAAGAGCAGAACCACGTAGTCACCTGTCCCTCTGTCCCGAAGACGGCCAACACATGCACCCAGCCTCGCAGCAGCCCGCACCCTCGCCCCAACAGCCGGCGCAGCCACCCGCACGCAGCCCCGGGAGCGCGGCCCTTCCACCCGGGACACGGCGCGGAGGCCACGGGATGCGACACTTACCCGAACAGGACCTGGCCTTGCTCCGCGGCTTGGGGGTGAAGCTGGACGCGGGGCCCCCCAGAAAGCTGCCCGGGTGGAAGAGACTGCTGCTGTAGTCGTGGGCTGCCGGCACGTAGGAGGGATAGGTGGGGATGGGGTGGTGGGTGGAGGGCTGGGCCCCCATGCTGGTGAGGCTGCTTCTGAGCGGGCTGGCGCTCTCCATCTTCATCCCCTCCGACAGCGACACTTGGTACTTGATGCTGTCTTTGTCCTCCTGCCGAGCCCCGGCGGAGGAAGAAGGGGAGGCGGCGCTGGTGGAGTTGGGGTCTGGGGACACTTCCTTGGGAGGGGTCGGGGGGAAGCCGAAGAGGTGGGAGCCGGAGTGCGAGGCCGGGGTGAGCGAAGACACGGAGGCGGTGCTGGAGGTGCTGCTGCCCGGGTACACCGAGATGGCCCCAGGCGCTCCGGCCGCCGAGGGGTGCAGGGGTGTCTTGGTGAAGGGGCTGACGGTCCAAGGGTTGTGGTGATGGGCAGACAGTGCCGCCTTGCTGCTGTCCAGCCAAGGGATCCCGGGGCTGTGGATAAGATGAGGCCGGCACATTTGACTCCCGGTCAGGCGGGCTGCAGAAACACAAGAGCGTTTGGGATCAGCGTGGGGCGGCTCAGCCCGGAGCGGCTCGGGGAAGACCCCAGCTCCCCGTGGTTGGGCAGCTCCTCGGTCTGCGGGCAGCCGGACGGCAGGCGGCCGCGGGAGAGACTTCACAACCCGGGGAAGAGCAGCCAGGCTGGTGCAGCAGCCCCTTCGCCCTGTCCCATCCGAGGGAGATACCAGCCAGCCCGGCCAGAAGGAGCAAGGGGAGGAGGAGGGGGACTCAGGCACCCCCTTTCCTCCCACCCCATTCCTGGGAATAAGCAGCAAAGCCCTTTCTGCTCTATCTTTCTGAGCTGCCGTAACGCTCTCTCTTCGGCTCCTAAAAACATCCCCAAATAAAATCCGTCGCCGGTTTGAATCGGTTTGTATTTTGCATCCGGGAAGTAGCCGTGTCTGAGAAGTTTTAGCCTGTGCGCACACTATTTCCCCTTCCTCTCTCACCTCCCCCCTTTCTTTCCCTCCCCTCCGCTAGTCCTTGGTCATCCCTAGGGTTAAAATTCACCCGTGCCTGCCTTTCTATCCTGTTTTCGATCTCCTTTTCCCCGGCTCCGACACACCGAAGCGGCCCCGAGTGAAACTTCTCAGCCCCGCGCAGGACACCCGCGGCCCGTACGGCGGGGCCCGGAGCGCTGCCGAGACGGCGGGGAAGGGGCCGGGGTGCTCATTTACCGTGTGCCTGGCTGTAGGAGACCCTGGCCCGGGCATGGGCGGAATTGGCGTAGTAAGGGTTGCCCTGGGAGTCCAGGTGGTTGAAGAAGACGTCGACTTCATCCGGAGGTAGGAGCTGCGCTGGTTCCATGTAGTTGTGAGCCAGCCCGGGGTGGTGGCTCTCGGGGTGCTGCCCGTTGAGCACGGCGTGGTGGGCCATCCAGCGAGGCTGATCCGTGGCCACCTCCATGGCCTTGGGCCTGCCGTCCCACCCACCCCCAGGCCAGGAGCGAGCTGCGCTCGGTGGGGGCGGGGGGTGCTGCTCGGGGGGTCGCTTTTGGCGCTGCCTGGTGGGTTTTAAGAGATCGGGGTGGCTTTTCTTAGAAAGAAAACCGCCGGGTGACTGGAGCGCTCCCTCTGAGGCGGGGGGAAGGACCCCCGAAGTCAGCGTGTCCTTCTGTCAACAGGCGGGTAGCGGAGGCAGGTCCGGGGCAGCACCTGTAGGGAGAGACGGGAGGGTTTAGCTCGGCAGCCGTGGGTGCGCTGCTCGCCGGGCCGGCTCCCGGCCGGCTTCTTTTCCCAGAGGTACATGGATGGGGAGGGGGAAGCAGAGCCCCTCCTCCCTTCCAAAAATATCCTCTCCCCAAAAGTCCTTGCCTTGCGCCCTCCCTGCTCATTGCCCCACAAAATAAACAGAGATCCCATTTCAAACTCTTAACCAAAAACAAAAAGGAAAAAAGGAGAAAAAAAAAAAAAAGAAAAAGGAGAAAAAGGAAAAAGCTTCCTTCCACCCCCCCTCGCTAGAAACGTCAATAGGAGTTTTTCCAGCTGGCTTCAAAAGCGGGGTGAAAAAGGAAGAACGGCAGAACTAATACAGCGTAGTTCTAGCAAGAACTCCAACTGACACAAAAGGAAAAGGAGGGGGAGAAATAGGGAAGGGGGAGAGAAGGAGAAGAGCGGAGAGAAGGGTGTTTAGAGAAAGCTGCGAGTGCGCCCTGGCAGTGGCGCGGCGACCCCCCCCGCGCCCCACACTTACCCGGCGCGGGAGGCTGGGTGGCGATGGATGCCGGCGTGGAGGATGCGAGTGCCGCAAAGAGGGGGAGAACTGAGGGGGAATTAAAAAAGCGAAGAGGGAGAGGAGGGGGGAAAGGCAGAGCGAGCGCGGGAGGAGCAGAGGAGGTTGGCTGGAGGGTGTTACTCAGATGGCAAAGCCGCTGCTCTGGCCGGCTCGGTCCCATCCCCGCGCATCCTATATGAGCGCTGGCGCCAGCTGGCCGCGGCGCCGCAGACGGGCCGGGGCGCGCAGGGCCGGCGGCCGGGCCAGCCAATCCCGCCGCCCCACACC
>VWZT01011969.1:0-99497 GCA_013397055.1 Pachycephala philippinensis
TCAGATAAATTTGCTGTTGATTAGAGAAACCAATCTTTTTATAAGAGTTAGAAATCAGAATCAGGTTAAATCCTTTGGATTTTTTTTCAGAATAAGCCCCAATTATTTGTCGTAGCATCTGATCTTATTAAAAGGATGGTAAGTGACTCCAGCCATCTGAACTGGCCACAGCATTTCTTTCATCAACACCTTCAAATATTGTTTTCTCTTTGTTAAAATTTCAGTGTTCACACTTCCTCTGGAAATTGGTACTGGATTAGTCAGCTACTGGAATTGTATCCCTCTCCATTACCACCATATTTTCCCAAGCAGCTATATATACTAGGTTTTGACTAACTATCTTTATCCATGTTAAATACTGCAGATTTTCCATCCCAGGTAGGTTTAACATAGACACCCACAGCAGTGACTTATCTCAGTGCCTAATAATAATAATAACAACACTTATCATTACTGTGCAGATCTATGAAATATTTCAGGTTGAAGAAGAAGTCTCAATGCAAAATAAAGACTTTACAGCCCTAGGAAATAGGAGTTATGTCTCTTCAGTGCTATGGCCAGAATCAAACATTACACATGTATCAAATGCATGGCGGTAAGAAGACACTTTGACCAAAAAGACTGTATCCAAAACCAAAAATGACATGGCAAGAGATGCGTTTTTTCCCCATCATACTCGACTCTGACAATTCATTCTTGGAAGAAAGCCCACTAGTGAGGCAGCAGTGTATTTAAAATACTGAAATGCAGGAATAGCACAATGCGTTGTAGTCCTGGTTCAAAAGAAACATTACTGCTAGTACCAGAAATATTACCTCCTTATTTCTTTGATTACTGTGCTTGTAGCACACTTAAGCAGCTGAACCAACCTTTCATGATTTATTGTGTATTTCACTGAAGGGAACATTTTACCTACTAAAGTAGGTATTAAAAATCCAGTAAGGAAACTTCTCAGAAATTCAACATAAACTCTTCCTACTAAAAAGAAAATTCAATAAGAGCTCTGAAATATTATACTATACAACAAAATCTCCATGTTCATTTGATATAGATAAGCCAATTAAATATTTACTGTTCCTGGCTTCCTGTTTATTACTAAAGCCTAACACAATGAAATCAGGTTTTAAATGACTGAATTTTATTCACCATCATAAAACTACTTTACCTAAAAAAAATCAAATACATTTTAAGTTGTAAATCACTTTTATTTTTCCTATTTTTTTTTCAATTAGAAATTACTAACTTCATTGATTACAGTTATAATTGTGCTAAATTATTCTGGCAGAATAGGAATGTCCAAAGATCTCCAGTACTGTTACAAGGGTGAAAAGTTCACTAGTTTCCCACAATATGAATAGCAAATATGTATTTTAACTTTAGTGTTTCGTGGTACAGAGAACAACAGATCCCACCTCTGAGGGGGTTCAGACTGGGATAATTTTATTCAAAATTTGATCATGACTGCAGAAATTTCACCTGGCTCTACTCAGAGCAACATTCCTCCAGCTTCTTGTGCATGCAAAGGAATTGAAAAGTGGACCTGAGTAGAAAGTAATTAAATTATCTCCAGTGAGGGTAAACTTCCATATTACAGAAGAAGACGTATTTGGTTGATTGGTTAATAATTAGCTGTTTGCTGTTCCCTATCAGGCATCCAGACCTTCACAAGTCTCATTTTTAGGTTAAGTCTTCTTGATTCTTTCACTGAATATGTTGGCAGCTCAGATCAAAGACACCTGAGAGCTCAGTGCTGCAACTCTGAGCGAGCCTCCTTGGGGATCTACCAGCCTTGATACCCAGTGCCTACTGAAGTAGGAAATAAATAATCTATATTTAAACCCAAAAATACTGGAATCTGCTGAATAATTTATTTTAGGAGCTTTAAGGATTTCACGAGACCAATGAAAGAGAAAGGGTTAACTCCTTCATGATACTTATCTCCCACATATAATGTGGAAAATGTGATAATGAAAAGAAGACATTCAGTATTAGTGTTGCTGTAACATTTTGCCAAAGCACGTGAGATTTTGTTACCCTTGTGGGATCAGACTGAAGGGAGTTTATAATTTTTCATTTATGTCATATTCTCACATTTACACTGAGGTATAGGTGACATCACACACAATCTAATGATTCACTTCCTGAATCAGCTTGTAAATTTTAAATCCTGTCTTGCGATATAGAACGAAGTTAAAAATAGTCATTTTTATCCAGTCCATTGCTATGACAGGGATGGCCCCTCCTGAAAGAATTTTTGAAAGTGGATTTGAAAGCAGTGACAGACCTGATGAGCAAAACAATGAGCTGCAGTCAGACACCTTTCTCTGCCACAGAAACCCCCAGAGAGAAGTGTCCATCTCCATGCCAGGAGCGACTGATGAACAATACCTGAACACAGCAGAAATCAGACAGCCTATCCTAAGTGCTCATACTTATGAATGCAAAAGTCAGCATCATCTTAACTGACACAAAGAAAGTATTCCAAAATTTCCAGCAATCAATTGTTTACATTCATTGCATATGCAGATGAGTTTTTTACGGAATTTTAACAGGTAACTAATCCTTATTGCCTTTCTAATTCTTCTGAATTTTTCTAAGCAAAAGGAGCTGGCGAGTCCTAACCACCGTTATAATATGCTTAGCAAGAACTTGGGCAAAAATGTACATTATGCCTCTCTTACCTGGACAATCTGGTATATCTGAAATGCTATAAAAACTTCACTCAGTAATCATGTATTTTAATTTTATATTTTAACCATGAATTACTACTGAAAGCAGTCATGATGTGGAACTGAGGAAAGAAAAATTTTGTGTTCTTTACGCAGCAGTAAAATGTAGCAATGCAATGAAATGCTGATTAAGATTTGGAGTATATTGCCCCTAATTACAACAGAGAGGCTGAAAGGCAAATTTTACTGGGGGGAATTTGCACAGAGTCCCTTCACAATCCTAGAGAGAACTAACGGAATTTTTTTAGAAAATATCCCTGAAAATGAATAGTTTATACAATCTTCTGCAGTAAAAAAATATGTGACATCTCTAGACTGTAGAAAATGGCTATTTTTCAAAGAATTCACACTATGAAAAGGTACATAGAATGTCTGGAGTATGTGGGTACATTCTGGACCCTTTGTGGCACTGCTGAGGTACCATCCTCACTTTCTACATTCCAGAGTAAATGCAGAACGGCAAAGTCTTAATGAAAAAAAGGTGCACTTTTAACAACTATTATAAAGCGTGCCAGTAGGGCGGGTCTGTCTTCTGCCTGCATCCAAAATCCACGTTTTGCTTCAAAGCACAGCAATCTGTGAAAGTTCCTGTGTGTTTGCATTTTTCTGCTCGCGGTTTTCATTGAAACATCAGCTAAATGCACACCTGACTCCTAAACACTCGTGGTAGCCCTTTCTCAGGTGTGGGAGGTCACTGGAGCCATACCCGAGCAATCACCAAGGGCAGCTCTAATCCATGAATACATCTATACCAGGTGTTACAAAATAAACTGAGCACTGTGAAATACACAGCAAAGGGCTGGGGTTTGCAGTCACCAAGCTCACACACAAACCCACCCACAGCCTGAAGGACACTGCACAGTTCTCACTGCCCACAAACTAAAGATGTTCCTCATGCAGCAGCTCCAGCGGGACTCTCCACTCCAATAAGTTCCCAAATGCACAAATGGATTTTGTCCACTCAGCCTAAATTGCCCTGCACGCACTGGAATACCAAGTAGCTCACCCTCTTTCTTTCTCATTACGTGTCTTGTGGGAAAGCATGATGAATTAGTGATTTATTATCTGATTGCCCAGGCTGGTTATCGGGTAGCTGGATCCTGACTCACAGAGCAGGATTACTGAGAAATCAAAGTTAGAACTTGCATTTAATATAATAGTGCACCTTTACTAATTGAAATTTAGGAAAAAGAAAATAGTTTCTTAGTAAGAGTTGAATTACATGGTAAGTCAAGGAGAAGAAAAAAAGGAATTACTTAGACCCAAGTAACCCAACTAGAGGATTTCTTTTTTAGTTTAACATATAATTCTATACCACTGCCCATTACCATGAACATCTTCCATATATTCAAGCACTAGTAAAGTCCTATTTATGGAGTCCACTTTTCCAGATGGTCTTATATGAAAAGCATAACTCACAAAATAATTGTCATTGAAGCAGAGGGCAACAATAGCTTTACTGCAGAACTGCAATGCACTTACTGAGATGCAACTCCACCAAACTGAGGACAATTATTTCAGATTTGTGCCATTTGACTAGAGCAAAATCTACTCACATCTATTGTAACAGGTGACACAAGAAGTATTTGGAGGCACTTTGTGCATTACTAACTTCAAAATCAAAATGTGTATGCGCTATCCACAATGTCATTTCAAATTGCATTTCCCACTCAGTGGCAGGTATCTATCATTTCCAAAAATTTAAGGCACGCTTCCTATTCATTCTGCTTCCAGAAGTAGAGTGCTAGCCTTCATCAAGTTAGCTTGTCACTGTGAACAAATGCAACTCATCAATGTCAAGGCTGTATAATAAGACAAGAAAGCAGAAAACTGCTTGAAACCTCTCTCTTATCCTGGAAATAAACAACTCCAGAATATTTATAAGTTCAGTATTTCTATTTGTCGCATGTATTAATTTAGAGAGGCACATAAANNNAGAAACAGAAGCCCACTAAATATCAGGATTTTGATTAAGGTACCCAAGTTATGGTCTTCTTTATATATATGAGACACACAGACTTCAGAAAGAAAATTTAGCAGTCCTCACTCAGCCTCTGGTGACATCTATTACATGGGTTGTCCCATGAAGAGTATTCTGTTCTGAGAGTTATGAGTTTCCTAAATTCACACTGCTGCTACAGTGGCTGATTTGGGGCCAGAGTAAATAAGTTTCTTCTTTGGCTTATATACTGGACAAATCTACTGTTTTTAATCTCTCATGTAGAAACATTGACTGCTGTGTAATTCACTATTTCTTGCTTAATATGGTTGATTGCTGAACTGAGGGCAACAAAAGTCTACTGTTTGGGCATTTATTTCAGTCCCCAATCATTCTAAGCTAAATAAATATATAATCTTGAGCCCAGACTCACCTATGCAGACACCACATCCAAAAGTGAATATAGTTGGTTACACAAGTCTCAGTTACAAAACTAGATTGAGGATTTTGCATTATGTCCTTTCGTGCAGCATTCACACAAACATAGGCACATCCTACATGAGACACTGAACCCATATAAATTAAAGATGCAAGTGAAATCTTTGGATTTGGGACACTCTTTCCTGTCAAGTAGCAAAAATAAAAATCAGTATTTTATCAAGATTCACAGTGACAAGGTTAAAAATGCCAGAGCAGCACTCACAATCATTTTAAAATTTGCAAACATGTTTAAGTGACATACATATTTAAGAGCTTGGAAGGCAAAGAAAACCAAAACCTAACAGATATTTCAAGCACTAGAGTGACAACTATGTGGGAATACAAATCTTCTTAAGTTAAATAGAGTCTTATTCACAATTATGTTTTCACTACAAAAAGGCTTAATGAGACAGCTTAACTTAGAGAAAATAATTTCAAATAGCATTCAAGAAAACAACCTGCTTAAGCAGCATGCCTTTGCCTCTTACATAAAGCAGCAAATCAAGAACAGCCTCAGTAAACATGGAAAAAGGCTTCTTTCCTTAATTTATGCATCAAGTCCAGCTTTGCAGAGTCAATTTTAGAACAAAAATCCAAGGATGCAGGTGCTACAATGAAAATTGCAAACGATTTTTTTCTGGAAGATACATTATTTATACACACGCATCCTCTCCCCAATCAAGTTAATGTTACAATTCACTATAAAAGTATGAAACAACTGTTATTTCACTGGGGAAAAAACCCAAATTCCTCACATACAAAGAATAATCAACATATAGCCTTTGGAAATCAGTAATTACCATATTTTAGTCAAAAATTACTTATGATGAGAGAATTTCACTCTTCTCTGACAATATGTATGAAAGATTTCTGTTCCCTCACATTTTTCTCTTTAAAAATTGCGTTCCAAGAAATTTCAAGTTTTCACTCGGGGGGAATAATGGTGACTACTTACAAAAGGTCTGGGATGCACTTATTTTGCCAGGTGTAGCAGTCAGTGCTGACTATTCCAATATCAGATCACACATAACACGGTCCTAACTGTACTGAGGTGTTTGGGTTATTACAGTGAGCCAGATTGTTCCTACATGAGGCGACTATTTCCCTGAGAGACACAATCTTTGTTTAGTGTAGGATTCTCTCTGCTGGTACACAAGTTCATTTTTTAGTATGATGCCTGAGATGGTCACCTAAAAAACAGAGACTAGACAGGAATAAGGGAATAAAGGGAGTATTTATTTGAAGGGCCTTCAGAGGCACACCCTGGGCAGGCCAAAGGCTACACCCAAGATGGACCCCGAGTCATGAGTTCTTCACACTTTTCTAAGTTTGGTTCATTTGCAGATCAGGGTTAATTGTCCAATTATAACCTCGGTTAATGATGCAATTACCCCAAGTTCGCCCTCTTCTCAGAGGCTTTTAGTTTACACATTTTGGGGCCTGGTGTCCTTGAGGTGGAAACCTAGAGAGGCTTGTTATATCTAACCAGCATGAGAGAAGAGCAGCTAACAGGCCACAAGAAACTTCAGAGTCACACACTAGGCAGTACAGGATTTGAAAAATATAAAATTAAAACCTAAGGCATCAAGTAGGAGACCATTTTGTCATCTATTATCACTCCCAAGCACCATTGGGTGATGATGGTAAGTGCAGCAACCTAACTGGTGATATTTTGCTCGTGGTTCCTCACAAAAAAGTGAAAATTTTTGCCCGAAATTCCATCTCAAATCAATGATGAACTCTGTGGCAACAGTTGGGATACTCTGGGCACTTTTAAACATGGTCATCCCAGTATTGACCTACACTTCACCTTGAGACAGCTTTTGGAGGAAATAACCGGATTTCATAAGCTCTGCACAGCACATTTTATAGATTTCTGGCAGGTGTCTGATTCAGTGTATTGAACAACTTGAGGCATCTGATCAGGTGTCCTTGAAAGGATACATTATTGACAGAAGAGCTCCAAAACAGGCTGGGGAGCTGTGCTTGTGTTGGCAGTGGGGTGGGCCACTCCTGTGTTATTATATTTACACGCATTCAACCAAAGAGAAGATTCTTTATTAAACACAATTAAGCTCCAAAGCAAGCTCTCACCATAAATATTAAGCAGACTTCAACTCCAGAGCATGGCCAGCTCAGTAGCCTCCAAATCAAGAGTATAAAAACATGACTGTCATTACTGGATGAAATATATTTACTGTGTACTCAATACTGACATGATGCCTTAAGCCACATCTACGTTGATAAATGAAAAAAGGTTTCTGTCAACAAACTTAAAACACAGGATCTCTGACCATCCATACTCCTTATTCTTAGCTTACTCTCTAATTCAGTTTTGACAAGCCCAGTTCTCTCTTTGTGGTACAAATCTGCTCCAAAGGGGGATGGCCCTAAAAACAACGTGGGAATGATCAGCTCGTGCCACTCAGCTTCTGACTGTAAGAAAGAAATGCAAAAAGCATCATGGTAATGAGTGACTGAGAAATAAAGAAATTGTGCAAATCTTTCAAAATGTCAGCTCGATTCTCAGTGGCATCAAGTCTTTTCCAATTACCTTAGGTGGTCTAGTAAAAACTATTACATCACTTCTTACATATTTTCTTCCATATAGCTGTATAAAACCTTTCTTTTTGTTCCATTTTACCAAATATTTAGCATCGGTTATATTTTATCTCACACAAAATTTTTTCTAGCTTTAAATATGTTTCTATAATGTTCTTAATGCACTTTAATTGCCTATTATTTTTTCTTTAAAAAAATCTTTTCCATGCATATTCTGCATTTAAGAATGTTCTAAGTTTAAACATAATAAAGTTAGCATGAAATGCTACACAGAATGTATGCATTTAACAAAATGAAGATTGTTAACTGAAATACAATAAACATTGTAAAATTACTCAAGATAAAAACTAATGTACATTAATGTAAACAAACATGATGACAATTAGAACCTCTACCGTGTACTGTCTTTGAAATTTCAAATTTTTTGGATGGTTGACTAAATACACCAGTAAAGGAGCCAAATTCTGAGATGATTCAGGAAGCAATGAAGAATTCAAGCTTTGCCAAATGATTTTATAACCCAACAATCCTATTAGGAAAACCTTGGTGGTGCATTTAGATTTATAAATTATCAGTGGAGAGGTGCAGTAATTTTTGTAGATACAGCCTTGGCTGACGCACCACAAACTGAATCGAACAGCAGCAGCCCAAAAGCATGTGTTGGTTTAGTCAAAGCTTTCTAATTAAGGAATGTTTATTTCCATTAAGACTGAGACAGGAAATCCAGTCAGAGCCTCAGCTAATAAGCTGTATACTTTCTTTGTTCAAAGCACACTTGTGCAGAAGCATCGCTAGGCCACAGTCATTCAAATTCTGGACTAATTTTACATATGACAGCCATCCTGTGGCCTGCTAGTTACAGATCAGAGGTATTCTTACACATG
This sequence comes from Pachycephala philippinensis, assembly GCA_013397055.1. Classification (NCBI taxonomy): domain Eukaryota; kingdom Metazoa; phylum Chordata; class Aves; order Passeriformes; genus Pachycephala; species Pachycephala philippinensis. The sequence goes on from VWZT01011969.1 coordinate 8,595, forward strand.
TGCAATACTTCCTCTCGCTTAAATGCTAGTTTTCACCATATCTAACTCTATTAGCTCCTGTGAAGAACATTGACAAGCATTCACTCTGTATACAACCAGGAACAACATGTCAACAGGGACTTCCTAAAAACATTTCACCTCAAGAAATGGGTTTGACTCTAACATTCACATGCAACACTGTATGCACAGCAAAGGTTGTTTACTATACCTTTGCTTCGATGAATTCACCCTGTTCTACACTGTTATAAGCTCAACACACTGTCTCTTACAGCATGACATTAAAATCATGATCTCTGCAGCCCTGTTCATACTACAGAGGGCTGCAGAGATTGAACAGAGATGCAGACTGCATAAAGCTTCCCAACATTTCCCAAATGGAGCACTGTGATGAATAAATGCAGAATTTCCTGTTTCAGGTCAGGCAATGTATTTTTAGAAGAGTAGTCCTGACTCTCACCTCAGCAGAGCACTACTTTCAGTTCTGACTCTAAGGAGCTTCCTAAAGTCTATTTTGCAGAGTGAATAGACAAGATGTACTACTGACCTAAAAAGCAAGATGAGGTCGGTACTGTGAACTGGATACCAATTTTAATGGGGTTACTGCTTTAGAATTTGGCTTAGCTCGTAAGCACTACTGAAACACTTCAAGCCTCAGCATCTGTCAAGCCAACTTTCATTTAACCTGAGAGTTTGCTATTTTATGACTATGTTTGGTGTGAAACCAAAACCAAGGAAGTGAGTGTTTGTTATCAAATTTTATTTTGATTCCCAAGCATTTCTACTTCAAAAGAGAAACATTTCAATGGATTGAAAATGAGTAGTTTAAGAAATTGAAACAAGGTCAGGTAGCAAGCATGAGCTCTGTAACTAGCAAGGAGGCAAGTACATATTTGGCATTTTGCAGAACCTTCAGGCTTAGTTTGATTAGTTGTTAAAATTATGACTTGCCTTCAGGGAGAATCACAATAATTGGTATAGGTCATAGATAATCAAAAGTGTCTCTCCCACTGGGATGAAACCTATTAAAATCAGATATTTAAAACTCTTTACACTTGCATATTCACTTCACGTGCAAAATTATTTGTCCCAAATCTTAGTCTCCAAGGAAGACTGCAGACATTTTTCACTGTTCATTATTTTGTGCTAATTAACATTTCCAAGAGGTTTGAGAAAGATGAAGCTCAGTATACCCCAAAGAAATTACTCTTTTTAGATGCCAGATTTTTGCTTTATCTTGTTGAAAGAATCAACTTTAAAGCTTTGAATGTTTAGATTACTTCAGATAACATCTCAAAGGCTAATATCTTAAAAATAACATTAAATACAACCCATTATTTCTATTGTGAAGACCTGAACTTAAAAGGAATGTTAATCAGATCAATTTTGATTACTGATTGTACAGAAAAAGGCTTTGCTATTGAGACAGCTTTTGCACTTTTCCATACTAATAACTGTTATGACAAAGGAATCAGATAAAATCAAGAATAATTTTGTCCAGCAGTTTAAAAAAAATGAGAAAATCGGTAGACAAATAACCAGCCAAGTTGTATGATGCTGTGAAATTTATTTATGTAAAGTTAAAAAGTAACTGTCAGTGCCTGGTAAAACCCTATAAAAGCCAAATAGATGTTTAGATGACTGACAGCATCTACCTGAACTCGTGCAAAGCATTTGACACCACCCCACACAACATCTTTGGCTCTAAACTGGAGAGATGTGGATTTCATGGATGTACCACTTGAGGAACTGGCTGGATGTTCTCAACCAAAGAGTTGCTCGATGTCCATGCGGAGCCAAGTGCCAGTGCCAGTGTTCCTCAGGGCTGTTACTGGGACTGTCACTGCTCAGCACATTTGTTGGTGACATGGACAGTGGGATTGAGCTCACCCTCAGCACGTCTGCCAACCACTACCATGATTCTATGATTCTAAAGAGAAACAGCACTTAGTAGCACAAAGCTTCAGAAAGTTAATTGCTATTTAACATAAAGGAGACCCTTAAGATATGACTGAGTGACCTACTGCTCAGATCACTATCTTTATAGCGGTCTTGTTTAAAAATAAAAAGCAAAACTTCTCTTCTCACCAGCCACAATTCAACAAGGGAATAGAAAGGAATTTTGAATCCTAGCTGCCCCTGGGGCATACATGTAGCCCTTGACAGCTGGCCTAAAGCTCAAGTTTGAGCTTTAAATCTGTAGCTTTCTGGCACCATTTTAACGACAGATAACTGTCTGCTCGCCAGTCTTGCCATTGGTAATGTCACTTCAATCAGCTGTTACAACAACTCCTTTGAATAATGATACTGTATTTTTTGCAGCTCTTTCATGATTCACGCAGCCATTCAGTCTCTGGGAATGCTTTGCTTTGATTCTCTTTCCTCAAAGTGTAGAAACAATTCCTTTCCTGTAGTCCAGTATATTTATCCAGCAAATGAAAGTGTGTAAATGGAGAGCAGGAAGAAGGAAGAAACCATGGTTACTTGTCAGTCAAGTCAATATACTAAAACAGATGTTACTCACCTTGATAACATCCCAGTGCAGTACCACTATTGTTCCTAATAGTTTCACTATTATTCATTATTTGAAATATATTCCACATTTTCATATTCATGAAAATGCTATGAGAAAGGTGTTAGATCTTTAAAAGATTTCATTCAGTTGAGGCTGAGCAGAAAACGATACATGGGAAAAGCATTGAGCAATCACCATTAAATTGTTACTAGGGATATAATTTTCCTTACCAGGTTATGGTGACATATTGCATAATTAATCTGTTCTTGCCCAGGGAATGCTCCTTTATGTATCAATGTAACGTTGTTTATTGGCTGTGCAAAAAATGAGTTCATCTCAATCATGGGAAAGAGAAATTCTCCAAATCAGAGCAGGGCAGCAAAATGAGCACTCCAAAGGCACTTGGCACTAACAGAGATTATGCAGAGGCTGGTTTCCCCAACTCTTTAAATGAAGTCCTGGCTACTCACCATGCCATCTATTAAAGCACTGTGTTGCCATGACTATCTGCATTGTGTTTTAAGGGAATTGATGCCAATGTAGGCAGGGTCTGGAGCAGCAGCGTAGGACTGCAACCACATTGTGAAAGCGTGGGGCTACAGATCAATCCATCAGCTGGGGCTACAGATCAATCCACCAGCTGGGGCTACAGATCAGTCCTTCAGCTGGGGCTACAGATCAGTCCATCAGCTGGGGCTATAGGTCAGTCCACCAGCTGGGGCTACAGATCAGTCCATCAGCTGGGGCTACAGATCAATCCATCAGCTGGGGCTACAGATCAGTCCATCAGCTGGGGCTACAGATCAGTCCATCAGCTGGGGCTATAGATCAGTCCACCAGCTGGGGCTATAGATCAGTCCATCAGCTGGGGCTACAGATCAGTCCTTCAGCTGGGGCTACAGATCAACCCCTCATCTGCAACTCCTCAAAGAGCAAAGGGGGGTCACTGAACAGTGGGGACAAGGCCATGCAGTCAGGCACCTCCATGGTGGGACAGGGCAGCTGAGGACCACAGGGTTAAGAGCAAACACACTTGAGACCTCTGATGGAAGAGGTAGAATTTTCTTTTAATTCTTCTACATATTTCCTTTTTTTTTTTTTAATGTCCTCTTTTTCTGTTAGTTTAGGGGACAGGGTTTGGTTCTCCACTGATCCTCTGTCAATTTCCTAGTTCAGAGTTTCAACATATCATCTGTTGTGGTAATATGGAAAAGAAGGGAGAACTACAACTTTCATTTATCAAACTTCTCTGTTGAGAGCTTGCAAGTGTTTACACAGAAGAGAGAACTAAGCCAAACTGCTCACATTTCTGCATCAAAGTTCAATTCAGATACACAATGCTGCAGACTGAGAGAGCAAGAGGAACTTTCTGGGTAAACCTGAGACTGGTAAGAAATTGTGAAACAAGATCAGAAGAGAGGAAATAGAAGTCTGTTGAAGATGTACCCTCAGCTGAGACACACTCTTGATTTTTATTCAGGTTTTAAGAGAGTCCAAATACTTTAGTGAAAGCAGTTTTCCAGTTCCTAGTTTACTGGACTGTAACTTAGCTACAGAACCATTAGTCAATGATTGCTGAGTTGGAAGCCCTCCACATTAAGGTAGCAGTATAATTAGTTTAGCAGAGCAATATGTGTAGTGGTAGGAGAACATGTCCAATAATACTCTTTAGCAGGAATATCTAACATTATCTGTCATTGCCCTGAAAAGATTACTGAGCAATGCAATGCTTAACCACACCCAAATCTTGTCACAATCAAAAATTAGATTAAAAATTGAAAAGATTGCAGGAAACCAGACTTCTGCATAACATTTTGCCATGATTTTTTCAAGTGTTCCCTAAAAGAAAACCATAAAAACCACGACATCTGACACTACTGGCAGCATCATTTGAGTAACAATTGCTTTTTTCCTTTTTAGTTAGGAACTAACCCTTCATTTGAGGAATCTAACTCTCAACTTACATAAAAAGACTTTAAAAATGTTTCTTACCCATTGACAGATTGAAAACATTGTCATGTACTTTAACAACCTACAAAGGTGAAAGCTTTGCCTTACCAGAGATCCCCTTGTAGCACTTAACTTTTCATTACTGGAACTTGATAGAAATGATTCCTTGCTGTTGTCAAACTTTGATTCTAGTGAGCAGCCAAAAACCCCCAAACCTGAGCAGGCCATCCCACAAAATAAGCAGGAAATTCTTTTCTGAAAGCGCTGATCCTACTTCTCACAGCGAGCTATGGTTTTATATCTGATGCACGAAGGGATTTTATTCTACTCCTTACTGGAGGAATCCATTTTGTGAGCTGGATCCTGTCCCTTTGTGTTGTCAAACACAGCCAACACACATCATCTGCCACTCTCCAAACTCCTACAGCTACACCTGCTGCAAAGAGAAATATTAGAAAGAAACAAGCCTTCAGTCTCATGGTTAATAGCAGCATTGGACATTGCATCAATATTTTCTCCTAAGCAAAAATAAAGGTCAAAAAACCCCAAAATTATCAGTGTTATAAAGAAAGATCAAAAATTCTTGCCAGTTCCACCAGTAAGTCAATAAATCCCAGAGAGCAGCCCAGAGTGGACAGATATAACAGCTTCCAGTCACCACATTTATGTCCCCAAAGAGATAAGTAAATCTCTCCAGTTGTAAAGAGATAACACTGACACAGTGTCAGGTCCTCACAACTCAAAATTAGTAACACTTTCAGCAACTATGTTATAATCTAATGATGAAAATACTTCAAAATTTTTTTCTTTGAAAACAACTGAAACAGTAATATTTCAAAACTGACTTGGTAGGGATGACAGAATTGGCTGCCAGAGAAATGCCTCATTGTGAAGGAAAGCCAACAGCCAAATAGAATAAATTCATTGTAATGAGCATTACAGAATTTCCCTGGAATTTTTATTACTTGCGTAAAGAAAGAAAGGATTGTACAAGTGAAATACAATCAACCAATGCACTGAGTGTCAAATATGAAGTGAGATCACAGAAAAAAAAAATCATTAAGCACAAACCATTCTTTCAAAGAAACTAGTTACAAAATCCCGCGTTCCTGATTTAGACATAAATATTGTGCAAGACATATCTCACAAAGTAACCACTCTGATACTGTATTCTTATATGTTTTTCAAATTCAATATCCCTGAAATTAAAAAAGAGGAAAAAAACCAACCCAAAAGTTTTTCATTTCAAGAAGAGAAAGTGCATGTCAGTGTCAAAACTCACCAAAAGAAAATTACAAATAGCCAAAAGACTAAAATATTGTGAACTGAAACCCAGCTGAGAGAGTAAACAAACTACTTTAACAGCTGTGACTTTAAAAGCCTTTCTCCTACTTCATTATCTCCCCAAAGGCTGAAAGGGATAAACAAATGAGCTTTAAAGGAACAGCAAGAATAAAAGAAGTATCAAAACATGGAGGTTACATCCAAGGCTTTGTAGAGGAACTTGGGGTATTTGAGACACACACAAGTGCTTTGGAAAGAGCATGAATAGGGAGGTGGTAATATCCAGTGATGATACAAAAATTTCCAGGGTAATAAACCCTAAAAAGAATTGCAAGAGGATTTTGTAACATTGAGAGACTGGGTGATAAAATGCCAACTGAAATTTAATGTAGACAAATACAAAACATTGTAAATGGGGATAAAAAGGTAACCACAGTACACCCACAGAGTATTCAGCCCATGCTACTCAAGAATATCTCATGTATCGTTCCCTGAACATCAGCACATCAGCCACAAGGCAGTGAGATGACAACCAGACTGCCAGGAACTCTTACCAAAAGAATAGAGAAAAGCACAAAAATAATTCATTATTCCACTACATTAACTCTTGTTATTCCTGCATCCCGAACAGCACATGTAGCTTTGATTGCTCCATCTCAAGAACGGCACAATAAAAGGGAAAAGCAACAAGGATCATCAGAAACATATAAAGGCTTCAATACAAGGACAGTGCAAACCGAGTCAGACTCCTCAGCTGAGGAAAACTGCCAAGTGAAAAAGGATGACTGGGAATGATTAGTCTCTACTTCTCATAAAACAAGGACTAATGGACACCAAGTGAATTTTTCAGGCAGCAGGTTTAGAATAAAAGGAATATCTTTTACACACACACACGTAAATAAATTACTGGATTGGCTGCCAGAGCCAATGATGAAGATGGATTTAAAAACTGATTACACCAATTCAAAGGTGATTAACATATCAGGCTGAATGCAATCTCCTCCAGTTTAGGAAGCCCCTGCACTGCACCCTGTAAAGGGCTGTGTGATATTTTGTGTTCTGACTGCTATTTTTTTAGAAAACCCTTTCTAACCTTTGAACTTTCCACAACACAATTCAAGTATGGTGTCTCCATAGCTGAATCAGCACAAGTGGAGGAGCAGCCAGCTTCAGTGCAGGGATGAAACAGCAGTGCCAGGGGCTCAGCACACAGCTGGGAGATCTGCCACAGCTCTGAGAGCCTTGGCCATGGACCCAAACCAACCCAAGTGCAGCCTCCCTCCAAAAGTGAGGGTCCCACCCTTGTGTCCATGTCCTACCCTAGGAATAAAGAGTTGTTCAGTTTCCAAGGATCCCCATCCCTGGTCAGGACTGCTGTGCATCCACAGGATCAAGCACAGACAGGCGTGACCCAGCTGTGTGACACCTGAACAAGCTGTCCTGCAGCTGACTCTGCATGGGATTTCACCAAAAGAATTCCCTCAGAATCCAACCCTGCCGCTCAGTAATGCCAAGCTCTATTTTGTACACAGTTATTTAATAATGATAATTTTTTAATCTGTGGAAAAATTTGTCTTTAAAAATCCAAGGCCGTTTATGATCTTACGTCAAAAGATAAGGTTCTTAGAATAATGAGCCATTACAAACACACTTCTGCCACATAGTCACAATACTTGAAACTTTTGCATTTCAGTATTTTCTCTTCCATAAATGCAAAAAAAAAATCAAGTCCACACAGCCTCCTTTATTCATTAGCTACCCATTATATTCTACTGTTCAACATTTATTGTTGAATTATATTTCACTAATAAGACATAATTCCACTTCCTCTGAAATTTGTTTCCTTTAACTTCATAAAAAGACTTTTTTTTTCCCCTTTGGGGTATTTCAAAGCATTTAAACCATAATTAGCCTCAAAAATAAATTTTAAGTATCAGAAGTATCACATGCTGAAGGAAACCAAAAGTACTTTACAACGCAACAGTCACATCTGGAATCTCTGCACAAAAAAAAAAAAGCACTTTCCTTTTCATTATTCTACAGAATGAGTTCAAGTACATTTTCTGAGTCACAGACATACTCAGTAAAATTAAATGACTGTATATAAAGCAGTATAGTTTCGTGCCTAGGAAGCAGAGATTACTATTTTATGTAGTACCTGCTAAAAGCTGCCACCCTGAAGATTGATGTTTTTAACCTTTCAAGAGATACAAATGATAAATTTGGTCAGGGACAAAATTGGACATCTGTTCTAGAAAATCTTTCCAAATCCTAATATTAATATGTTATTGATAAACATATATGTCAGCTTTCAATGCTTTTAGATAAAAAACAATAAATTCTATGCTAAGCATACCAGATAGTCAATAAAACTTGCAAATACAATAGGATGATTGTACCCAGTTCTAATAAATTTGAATACTGTTACCCACTTTGGCAAATTTACAAAGCAGCTTATTTTAATTTCTAGGGATTTCTCCCCAAGATTCCTGTTTTGCAATTCAGCAAGCACTACTGCCATCTCCTGATGCTCCACTGTATATAGCAAAATACATTTTTACATTTTGTAGGGCTGTGAAAGCTCTCTAGAACATAATGTTCAATGGCTCAGCCGTTTGCCGTTAGCTTTTTGACATCTGTTTTTCTAGTGTGTTGACTTTATTTCTGTAATTCTAGGAGGTTTTCTTTCTTTGTGATGTGATTCCTTTCCATCCCCTATTTTTCACAACAATAACGCTAAGAGCAGCCAAGTGACATAACAGGTTTTATGTTCACAAGAAGTCATTTTACCACAAAGACTCCTCTGGATGGGGTCGATTTGAAATGTAGCACCTCTGGTCCTGAAAACCCCACCAAGGTTTCTCATCTAGACATGAATAGTATTCAACAGCTTCAAAAGCATTACAAATATTCCATTTTGCACTGTTACAAGCACAAAACTTCCAAGTTAAAAAAAAAAAGAAAAAAGAATAATGGGATTATCCAGAAGCAGAAGCAGCAAGATGCTCTTTAGAGATGAGATCTTAAAGGTCACCAAGCTTCCCATCTTCTAATCCTGATCACAGATCTGCATCCCAATTCACTGCACCTCTTTCCCAGCTTCTCCTCCAGCATGTCAAGTAAATTACGTACACAGGAAAGCAGGGAGAATGCAGAGAAAGGAAAGGAAAGGGACACTTCAGTGGTTGGGGACATGGCAAATGTGCATAACCAGGATTTGGGTCATTGCTTCAATAAAAATAGAGTTTCACTAGGCAGGGACACTCCTGTAGGAGAGATTTATGATGTTCTCCATCTCCTGCCCATATGACCTCTCAGCTTGTTGGATAATCCAGGAGAATCTCACATTCTAACCCGGAGACAAGTAAGGCCCAAAAACCCTTTCTTGACAAAAAACAAGGTCCTTTCAACACGACATTTCTTTTAACAAAGTGATCTATTCAAGGAAGTATCTAATTATAAAATCTCCAACCAGTTCTCAAAATAGAGACATAGGTCTGAACAAGAAAAAAGTAAAAACAAATGCTTAAAGCATAAAAGAAGTTCCCGTTAAAATCACACCACTGAACAACTCTCCCTGTCTGGCAACCAGTACAGTAAAGGACAAGGTGTCCCAGGGATCTGAAAACACTTTGGAAAAGTGGGGAGGAAAGAGAAGTGCCTAATGAATGGAAAAGGCCATCAACAGTAAGCACTGTCCTCAGCAGAAGGCAACTGCATTTACCTCTCTTTCTTGGCCAACATTAACCAAGTTCTGGGTTGGTGGAAGAACAAGGCTTTTAAACAGATTCCCTCTTTGGAATAAGATTTCACTCATGTAGGGAAACACTTCATTTACCCACACAGACCATATTACACAATCATACACACGCAGTACACAATAATACATATTTAATAGTCTGGAACCAAGAAGTTGCTCAGTGCCACTTCTTAGTGGCACTTAGTCCATCTAAACAGACCTTTCTAATATATTTCTACTTTCAGCATAGCTATTCATGAAGAAATTATGCTTTTAATGCATTAAATAACAAACAATGTCAATCACAACATAGTTGTAAATTACTGGGAAAAAAAAAAAAAGCACATTTAGAAACAAGATGTATCAGGATCTACAAGCTGGACAAGTGCAACACTGAAGCTGCAATTTTACTCAGTATCTCCAGCCTGATTTTTTGGCACAAATCCATATTTTTCTACTTTACTGCTGGCTGATATCCATGTTGAGGTTTTTCTATTAGCACAGCCTATTTCCCCTAGCATTTCAGAAGGCCAGATTCAATTTCCTCTCTGGGAATTTAAGCAGAAAAAAGGATTGGCTCTGCAGCCTTCTTAAATTTTGAAGCTAGTTTCAGCTAGCTGTTTCATCATTATCTTTTTTTTTTTGTTCTCCTTTCTTTGAATTTCACCACTGAACTTTTCTTATCCTCCTCCATGACTAAAATGTTTCATTTCCCATTGTCTTTTAATTGGCAAACATATTCACCATCTCAAAGGATCCTAATCTAAAGTATGTCACACTGATAATAAGAGTCCTTAGAAACCACCTTGGCTTTGCGTTTTAGAAAAAGAAAAAACAAAGGTACTGGAGAAAAAACAAAGGTACTGTATTAGTCAAAATTCCTACACAACACTGAAAGTCCAGTTCTGTTCTTTTCCTGAGGTGGGCATTTACTGACAGTTAAACAAGCAGGAAAACAGACACCAGCACGTTATTTCTTTGGCAATGCTCCCTAGCACCTAATCCTGAATCCTGTTGGTGCAGACAAAGCCTGTTCCCCTGCATCCAGGCTGGAAAAAGTGAGGTTTTACTAGTTAGAACAATAATTTCAGTCTTACAGAAGCAACAGGGATCCATACAAATCATCAAACACAAGTTGAACTGAGCCCCTCCTGGCCTGAGCATGCAGAAGTAGCCCTGTCTCCATGGCAGGTGAAACGTAAGCATCCCTTGTCACGGCACATTCAAAATGTGTTCCAGAAGCAGCCACAAGGACTGCTGTGTGTGAGGTTTTTGGAGCTGGCACAAATGCTACAGAGATTTTGTAGGGAATTCACATACAGAAAATTAACACTGCAAGTGGTATAATTTCATTACCATCCCCTAAATGCAATGTATTATTAGACTATAAATGTGTTTCTGGAAATAAAAACTGGCTTTCATGATGATTACAGGATGCAGAGTAAACAGCTATGGAATCAATGTTATGTACTGCTTTGGTGCTAAAAGGTGTTAATTTAGGAGAAGCCTCTTCTTGCAATCTTTAAAGAGATCACAAACAGAGATGATGCACCAGCAGTTTTTAAAAAATAACTTTTGTCCAATGATGATCACCTAATTCCTTTTACAAATTTATCAACCTATATAATAATTTTTATCACTTTTGAGGCGTAGCTTTCACACAAATGTGTGCATATAGGAGGAAGGAGTCTCTCATCAATGGATTGATAGTTACCACTGCTACTCTTGCTCAAAGTAACTATAAGCAGGCAAGTCAGCCTTTCCAGCTTTCCATCTCACGACAGGAAAAAAACAACCATTCCTGGAAGTTTTCATGAGAACACAATGAAGTAACACACAGGGCCTGCCTGATACTCTTCATGTGGAGAACAGATGAAGAGCAGCACCTTTTACCCCCACGTGCAATGTGCTGACTGCAGAGCAGGGACAGCCACTGACTGCAGCCTTGTGGGACTTCCTCAGTGCTTTTGTTTTAAAAGAATTAAGAACTTGCATTGAGTTAAGCCATTTCCCTTGGCATTCCCTGGGTCTCTGTTGTTGTGTGTAATGAGGTGGACAGGGAACTGAAGAGCAAAACTGCCCTACACAAACACACACTTCACCAGAACAGCACATTTAGGCAAGAAGCAAACAGTTTGCTTCATTAATCCATTGGGTCTTTTTCTCTGATGAAATCAGGAACAGGTGGAATTTCAAATTCCATAATATTGAACCTGATTTGATGCTAATCCCCTTAAAAACACAAATTATAAAAAAACCCCACATTTCTGAATGATAACTTCATAGTTCAGATCCTGTCTTTCATCCTCTATAAGAAATGCTGTCGTGTTATTTACACCAGGCTGAATTCAATTATTTACTATTATTCACAAGGGTACTTCTCTTTCCAACCACTGGGTTTATTTTCTTGGCAAATTAGTCAAGCAATAATTTCTCATAATTGCAACTGGGTTCTTCCCCTCACTGTTACAAACTGAACAGGCTTTGTCTCTCTCAGGAAGGATAAAAGATGTACAGCACTACATGGTTGTGAGCTACCAAGCATCTACATGATTCTCGAGGGCATAGATATTTGGTGGATTGTAGAAATGTGGTAACATCAAATTCGTAAGTTTAAAATGGAGTAAAACTTCCACAAATAAATTTTCTCTCTTTTTGGAGATACTGCTATTATCAGAAATAAAGGATTAGTGATAATGACAGTTTCATTCATCTTTTGGTAATATTTTCCCTTAATAGTTTCAATCTCTCTTTAAATGACATTTACATGACAGAAATTGAATTGAATTTTGGTGTTTGACAAGCAAGCATAAAGGCATTGAGACAATAAATACTAAGCTGTGCACTCAATATTGGATTTCCTGTGCGTGTGATTTGGACAGATTATCACACATTCCCCAGGAGCCTGGCCATGCCCAGATCTGACTTCTTCAGGGCAAACTGGTCAAACGTGCACCCCACATTTTAAAGTAAAAGTGGGCAAAACGATTGGTGCATTTGGTCTTTTCAGAAACAAAGAACCAAATGAATCCAATCTCTTGATGCAAAGCTCAGGACAATTCCAGGGTCTTAAAACCCATGCTGCTCTTTTCTGAGTAAACTTCAAGACCCCATCAGCCTTCCCTCCCCCTCACCAGACACGATAACTACACCTTATTTTCTACACAACACCTGTGAGTAGTTTCCAAATGTCTGAACACATTTCTCTTCCTTGTCTGCACAGGTGTGATCCTGCTGCAGCAAACCTCAAACCCCAAAAATATTGACAATCCTGCCTGGATTTGAGGGGGTGTTGCTCTTCCAGTGCCTCAGCCAAATTAATTTACCACTACTAAGGCCCACCTCAGCCAGCTGGGATTTTTTTCCATCTTTGACAAAAACACAATGTCAAACTAACAGGAGGAAACCCAGTTCAGTATCTTTTTCTTCCTAGCATATGAATCTTACGTTATCTTCATCTGTCTGAGGATTTCTGAGCACTGACACACAGTTTGAGAATTACTCCATCCAGTTTAAGAAGACACTACTTTACAGTTCAGTTTGATTTGGGGTTTTTTTGGGACGCATGGAGTGGGGGTTTTTTGTTTGTTTTTCAGGGGGAGTGGTTTGGTGGTTTTTGTTTCAGTTTTATTTTTTTTAAGGTTGTCCTGTCCTGCTTCATTTTTGTAAATTCATAGCTGCAAACCAACAGTGCCATCCACTGTCTCTCAGAATAATATTGCTCAATGGATTTTTCCCACCACTAAATAAATTAAAATAAGATGCTCTATTTTAGAGTCTGAGTGCCTGCAAACAATGGGTACAGGGGACATGCAAGAGCTTGGGGCTTCTAAAGAAAAAAAAGCCAAATTATAATAGAAATTTGCATGGAAGAGAAGAAAAACTCCTGACTTAGTTCTACAGAAAACTTCATGGGCAATTCAGTTTTTTTCTCCTATGACTGTAGCATTTTATTCAAATATACTGAATATGATTGATTTTTAAAAGGGTTTCACACCTGAACCACAAATGGGGCAATTCTGTAATTGCACTGAATTGTTGTCAGCATCACCAGTTCTGGAACTGATGTTTCCTTCAGAGGGGTGAAGCTGCCTGGTGGAATCAGGGGAGCTGGGCACAACACCTGCACCTGTGCTCAGAAAAGGTGTTTGGTGCAAAGCTGTGCTGGCTTTCAGTCATTTCTCCATTTATCTAAATGACACTGTTGGATACACGGGTCTTCTACAAGTAGTTTTACTGATCAAAGAGGGAACCAGCACAAATTGGCCATTAGAATATAACATATTTATAATGTAAGAGGAAAGGATCAAGTAGGTCAATAAGAGACAAATGCAACCAGATGTAGCACTTTTGGTACCACCAGATTTTAAATTTGAGGCATTCCAGTGAATGTGTCACTCTGGGGCGGCTTAAGGAGGTAAGGATGTATTTAACTTTGACTAAGTGTTCTTCCCCAATACACCATCCCTCTGCAGTTCCAAGGCAAACTAGGAGTAAATGTAAATTAATATTAGTACCATTGAAGAACATAGACAAAGCAGCATCACACTCACCACATTTTAGACAATTAGCAATGAACGTAGTAATTCAGCTTCTGGAAAAAACATCAGGTTTATGAAGCTTTAGGTGTTTGTGCCAGCACACAACTTCTCAAATACAATTCAGTGAGGTCAAGAAGTGTGTGTCAAAAGTGGCTAGATTAACACCTGTTGTATTTTTCATGGATGTTCATAATAAGTAGGATTTTCGTGCAATACTCAGAATATTTTCTTGATGCATCTTGATGCATCACCATCAACACTAGCTGATAATAAAATCAGTCTTGGACAGAATACTTGAATTTTTATTTATTTGTTTAAAAAAGGTTTCAATTCCCTGGTGCAATTATGGAACTTGAAATGTAATTCCCTTTAGAACTGCAAAGGAATTAGACCACAGAAACCCTGTTAAGGGTAAAGCACGATAAAAAGAAACAGCTTCAAAGACCTTTTCTATATTGCTGTTGCCTCATGTCATGTTATATTCTAAGCCTGAGTTGTGTTAATGTCTGTGAAAGGACAATGAGAAAAATCAGAAAGGAAAGGAATCTGTATAGCTTAGCATTTCAAATAGTCACAGAAAAACATTTGCTACTGTCCTAGTGCAATTTAACATTCTACACTGGGATGTGCCTTTGAAATGCAACAGTGACTTGCAGGGTGTTGACAGAATCATCAGCAATTCTCATTTAGCCAAACACTGTAAGGAGACAGAGAGAACCTGGTCTTTATTCTGATGTCACACAACGTGTGATGGAAATTTTCCTTTACATTACTGTTGTATAAATTGTGTCTTATTTTCAACATTCCACATTAACAAAAACGCTAAGCCTAGAACACATACTGAAAAGTTACAGGGGAAAAACCCACAGCTAAGATGGAGTTATCTTTCCTGATTGAGCATTTCCAACTTAGGGAATGAATGATGGCTCTCGATGGCTGAATTTGTTTACAGCCATCCTAAACTGCTCCTAAGCAGGCGCAATTAATATCAGCCTTGTTCTGTCCTTCTGTATCTTGTTTATTGCTCTCTGAATCAGCAGAAAGGGAAGATAAACATCAAGAACATCCTGATTCCACTCAATCAGTATAGCTTCAAAAACTTCTAATGGATTTAAACAGGAAAGCATAATGCAGCTGGAGGCAAGCAAGTTTGTCTACATCACCTTAAAACTGAAATTTGTCTCCATGACTGTCTTCAGGAACCACTGATGCCTTTCAAACTTATGTTTGAGAAATGTTTTAAGACTTCAGTCTTGTCTGCCCATTTTGAAAAAATCCATAATATAAATTTAAATGCAAGAAGATCTTTAGTAAATAATTAATCTCAAAATGTCATGCTTTTAAAATTACAATGAGGAAGTATTCAGTAAAATCCATTTCTGAGACTCTCCTATAACATCTGATCCTTTTAGGTAGATCATCTCCAATTTTAATAGCTGTTTCCAGGAAAGAGTCTCGAAAATAGAGAGAGCATACACAGGCATTGAGATAGTTTCTGAATACAACTGTGTCATTTCATAAAACTATGTAAAATATCTGTCTGATTTTTAGCTTATTAAATGCATTCTGTGAAGTCAAGAAAATAATAAGTAAATTGTGAGAAAAGCCTGTTATCAACAACTAACAATGGAACTGCAATACCCATCTCAGCTGTGGAAGGAAATTCCTAGGAAAAGTTGGCTATAAAGTACTGGGACAGCAGTGCTGGAGCTGAAGTGAGGTAGGATGTGGAATACCCAAAAACACAGAACAAGTCCCCAGTGCAGGCTGAAAGAGTTCTTCTGGACCCCATGATGGCATCCATGATTCTCTTTCAAAGAGTTATTCTTTCCACAGTCAAATTGCTCAGAGGAATTAACACATTTGGAGAAATATGGTTTTACAGTGGACATGTTACAGTCAGCACCCCAACTGCTCCAACTTTCAGGTGCATCCCTTTCCCAGTACTGCAATTACAGGTGGCCATAGATCTGGACAAAATGTTTTGTTATGCCACGCCTCAGATAATAAATTGTCATTATCTCTCTGTTTCTGTAGGGCTTGCACAATGCAACTGAAAGTGAACTGCAGCTCCTGCACTCCTCTGGGTTTGAGGTTTTGTAATCCCTGTAAAACTACTGTGACCACCCCTCCACAGACAAACATTTATTGAAAACAGCTCCCTGTTAATACTGCAGTACACAGAAAATTACAAATTGCAAAGCTTTATATTTAGGTTTGACATTAAAGTTAAAAACAGGGGCAATTACCTCAGTGACCACCCCACCATTTCCTTGTCATCATCAGCTACAGCAAAACCAAGAAGAACAAAATGTTCTTTTTGCTCTCAGTCTGTCTCAGAGCTTCTGATCCCACCCGAAAGAACTGGTGCCAAGGTGAAAGACTGCACTGCCTCCATTACAGGCACAGGAAACCATTACTGTGGTGCCAGGTGAACACGTTTACTCTGCTTCAGTGCAAAGCCAGCCAGGTCAGAAACAATGAGGAAAAGAGAAAAAAGGAAAAATATTCTTGTGTGAGACTCCTAAACTGTCACCTACAACGTGAGTAATACTTGACATGCCAAAAGTTAGAATTTCAATTACATTTCTCATATGAGAAATTGTAACAAAATATTAGCTCAGGCAATCAAAATCAAAGTCAATATTCATCTATAGAGACAGTAACAGCATTACAGGCTGTTGATGCAATTTAAAGTTGTCTATGCAGCTACTAGCACATCCTATTCTATTATTCTTTGGAGTTTTCATCCCTGTTTTCAGCCAGTCTTTGCTTCTGCATAATAAAACCTACTATTATTAAATCCCTGCTCACCTAGAGGAAACTGTTAGAGGTTAAGCAAATATAAATAAAAGCAAGAAAGCAAAACCAAAATAATAAGTAAGATGAGAGAAATCGTTTAACTTTCTGCACCTCAGTTTTCACGAGAACATTTAGAAGAATGGAGGCTCACAAACCATCAGCTCTAATAACTGCAGACTACTAAGACATGCTGCCTGCAACTCTGTGCTGAATTTGCATCTAATGCAGTAATATGGGAATGTTAGTAGGAAAAAAATTGTGTTCATTTGTGTATAACTCCCTCTTATTTCATTTTTATACATAAACCTGTAATATTATACACACCTAACTACCCACTGGATACTGGGATTTCTGCCCCTATTGTTGACAGGGGATGTGCTGGATTGTCCTGTCTGGTGCCTCTTTGCAGATAAGTTCATTCAATTAAAAAACACACATGGCAATGGGAATACCTAAAAAATACTATATATCCACAAACACCCTCACAAATATACTGACCACTATCCAAGCTAGGAAAGGAAAAGTATATTAGTGTAAGTTAAGATCACCTTGTCTTTATTTTGGTTTAGAATACTCATAATTGAGTTTGATCTGTTATTCCCTACTCCCTTCTAACCATCTTTCCACACATTTCACAGGATCTTACTCAGCAACCTATTAAACCACAGCAACTAAAATGAGTTTCCATCTCAACAACAGCTCTGTTACCTGGTAATGCCATATTGCCATCTTCAACTGGTTTAAGTACTGTGATTTAACTGGTTTTAACTGGAGCAATCATTGCCCTTGACTGGAGAATCTTGACTCCTGCTGGGGAGTCTGATCTACAACATGGAACTGATGTGTTCTATACTTTTTGTTTATAGAAAAAAAAGAATCTCAGATCTTCAAGAGATTCCCATTTGCAGACAGCAAGTAAATGACTCACATCACATGTGTGTTACCTGCCAGAGAAATTCATGCTGCAGGAACGCAGGAGTGTTACAGCTGGTGATAGACGTGTCTGTCATGGTTATAAAGAACCTCCACACAAACACTAAAATGGTTGTAAACAACATACTCACAAGCCCTAAAATAGTTACAGTAGTTTAAATAGGAACTATAACATTTCAGGGCTATTTTATTTTTATTTACTAACATTTTAATTACAGCCTCTATAAAACATTACACTGCAAACACCAGAAACCTTCCCAATTTTTTCTCCATAGAAATTCAGCTCCTACTCTCAGTTTATTGGGGAGGCAGAAAGGATGGGTACCAATGAGTTAACCACCTTCCAGCAGTTGCTAGGTAACATCCTCTGCCATCCCTGCATCCCTGTCCCAGGGTGTTCAACAAAGTCTACCAAAAATCATCTTAAATTTCATTACTTGAGCACACATCCCTCTCTTCTCTTTTCCAACCTTCCCCCCAGCACTCAGGACTGAAGATGGACAAGCGTCATCCTGGAGTAAAATAGGCCTAATTCTCTTGATTTAACCTTTGTTAGAGCCCTGCTGGTTGTCCCCTTCCCTTGCACCTGGAGCTGCAGCCCTGCCTGGTTGGCAGCTGTGCTGAGAGCTCCTGGGAGCTGCACGAGGTGGCTCCAAAATACACAACACAGAATAACCTGTGCCTGAACCTCTGTTGCCCTTCTGCTCTCTTAATTCCCACCTATTTTCCTTGGTATGCTCATAGAAACAGGGTTTTGTTAGTTAACAGCTCTGTGGAAAAGCCAACAGCAAGAAGTAGAAAGGACACATCCCTGGGGACATCCCATTAGCTTCTAAAGGATTCAGCTCTGCTTTGGTTTGCTTTTTTTAACTTGTAGAAGAAATAGAAATATTAGATAGAGACTGGTCATTAGAGATTACTGACAAAAGATGTTTATTTTTGAACAAATTTATTTAGTTCTTTATTACTAGATGTTCCAAATATTTTTGTTTAAATGAAATACTTAAAATTATCCCCATTTTTTAAGAAGATGGCCATTTGTTGAAAAATAGTAGGTTGTTTAAATAGATGATACAATAATTAGATGAGGAAAAGCTAAAAAAAGTAAACCAGATTGAAAAATAATAAAAACAATCATAAAGTCTGATAAAGAAACAAACACCACCATCTTTCATGACTTCCCACTTCCTTTAACAATTCATGGGCCTTTCTGCTTTAAGCCCTTTATCTTTATTGTCAGCAGATGCTGACTGAAGGGGATAGCTCCCCACATTCTAATTAAACCATTTTTTAATTCCTGCTCTGAAGGCATAAAAGCTTGAGGAACCAAATGATTACTGACTGGTACAGAGGTTGGATCGATACAGCCCAATTCATCCATCGGGTTGTTTTATAATCCAAATGGAATGCTCATTACATATTACAGAGCAAATAAAACAGCCAGGATGTTACTGCCAGCCTGCAAGAACAACACCACTAATTACTGCTGCTCTCATCAGAGAAAGGGCTTGGTGTTTGGGGTTTTTTTTGGGTGCTTATGTTTTCAAATACTCCACGCAAGTATGAACTCGAGAATGTCTTGATAATACCTTTTATTTACTCAGGACTTCTAAAATTAAATCTACTGGGTTTTGTTTTTAAGGGGATGTCTCCATGTAGGATGTGGGCAGATGGCTGGGTCAGTGGATGGCTGAGGGCAGCAAAAAGAGCCTGAGAGCTGGGTTCAAGGGTGCTGCTCCCTCCCAGGGACATGGGGGCCACAGAGAAGCTCAGGATGTGTCTCAGAGCATGTGGTACAAAAGTTTTAGGTCTGAATTTCCAGCTCTCTCCATCCATCCTCCCCCCACTGCCATTTTCTTCCTCCTCCTGTAACAGCCTTGCTCTCACCTCTCCACTCCAGAACACAACCTCCAGCACACTTGAGCAGCTGAGAGCGTGTCCTAGGTAATGTTACACCTTAGATGGTTGAAAACAGGGTGTATAAACTTTTATTGTTTCATCTCCTTGAAGCCACAACAAGCTCTAACTACCTTAAAGGCAGCTGAGATGTACCTAAAATTCCACATTGTACCAGATAAGTTACAAGTGGAGACACAGAGAGTACTTCAGGGAACATCATGACAAATTTCAGAGGATTATAGAGTTCCATGAGATTCTCAAAGGGAGAGTAAAAAATAAAATATAGAAGCTGGAGTGAACCTTCCTATTGCTCACACACTTTCACAGTGACAGCTAGCTCAGCTCCAGGAGGGAAAGAAATACGTGCTTCCTTTCTCTCTTCTGACATTTCATTCCATCAGGACTGTCCATACACTCAATAAAAATACAGCCTGCTTTGGGAGGCAGGGAAGAGGATGGTGCACTTGCTGGATTAGCTCAGGGTCTCAGGGTAACACCAGCTCACATCCCTTAGCAGGCACCAAAATGTGTGCATGTCAGGAACTCTGTTCTCCTTTATCTCCTCAAGGATCAGCCAGGGCTCAAAGTCAGTCCTGGTCATGCCCAAGAGGAAGAAGTCTCTTCTGGGGTTGTTTGTTTGTTTTGGGGTTTGGTTTGTGTTGGTTTTTGGTGGTGCTGGTGGGAGGAAGGGAACAGCCACTTCTCCTTCCCCAAACTGACCAGGGCTTACAGTAGAGGGAGGGCAGGGGGGCTGGAAGTGAGCAAGGACCCTAATTAACAACAGGTCCCAAATACCAGTTTTTATAAATTACTCCAAGACAAAAGCAAAACCTTTACTGTCTATAGAGAAAGCCTCATTTTTAATCAGCTGCTCTTCAATTATTTCAGTAGGACTCATTCTGACCCTCAAAGCCGAAATACTGATACTAGTCCTAACACCAAAACATAAATGCAGGTGGAAAACAACTAAATGCAAGTTTGAAATGGCAGACCCACAAGGAGAGTCACAGTTTTAACTTACGAAGTGATTATTTTATCAGTAATTTTTTTGAGAACTATGCTGTATTGTTTCAGGCACTGTCAAAGCAGATAATTATAATCATTGGCCTAAAATGTCTGCAGCTCAGGGAACCAAACAGGAAGATGGATAGCAGGACACAGCATATCATTAGAGTAATTTAGCCATTTTTTCTCCTCTATATTATATTAGAACAAAACATCCTAATCAGGCTAGAAATCTCATTTTAGTGAGTTCTGCAGAAGTAAATAAAACTGACAAAGGCATATATTTTGTTAACTCTACAACTATATAACAATTATTTTCCCCAAGGAAAAGAAAAATAATCATATTCAGTTAAATTCATGCAACTATCACTAAATACTAATTTAGTGATAGTTGAATGAATTTAAAATACGTCTATGTGTATACTATGCAGAAATGTCTATGTACGTATATATTTTGCAGGTATGTGTGTTAAGTCTCAATATTTATTTGCCAGGCTGATCATTGTTAGTTAATTAATTTCTTACAGATGCCAAATATAAAAGCCACTTTCTTCTGGGAAAGATGGACTGGTTAAATAATCTCCCTCTAAGCTTGAAGAGCAATATTTACTGTAATGTCCCATTCCCTTTTAAATTTTGTATCTATTCAGAAAAAGTTGCAATGAATAGCAGGAAAAATGCTTCAGCAATCAATTTAAGAGGCAGATCAACTAATCATACTCTGCCACTCATGTTTCTATGGGTGAGAATTTATTCTGGTGGTAGTTTCAGTGCTTTCAGATGCTCAGAAATACATACTGTTTTTCAGAACATGTTGATCATTCCACTTTGAAAAATTCATAATCTGTAGGAAACGAAGGAACCTCAATTTAGAGTTTCAGAAGCTGATGCTTTTCTACTTAAAAATAAAGGACACTTAGTAGTTTGAGGCTTTAGGTTCTTTGAATTTTTAGATTTTTTTTTCCCTCATAAGCAATCCTTAATACCAAATTTCAGTGTGCATAAAATTTCTTCATTAAAGATACAAAGTTTTGAAAGATATCTAGAAAAGAAAACACAGACACGCTTTTATTTATGTTTATGCTGGTGAACAAAAATATGAGCATGAAAAGGCAGCAAAGCACATACAAGAGAAAAACCACCACATGCACCCAACTTAATGGACAAGGAAGCAAAAAAGGCACAGGGTGCTGTGGAAAGGGAGTAGGCATTTAAATCACATACACAGCATGAACCGGTTGTGCAAGGGAAGAAAAATGAAAATTTGAGAGTTACAGGGTCAGCTGACAGCCTGCAGTACATCAATTAAATTACAGAGCCACAGCCCAGGCAACACAATGGAACTTCTTGGCTCTGTGAGCTTTCCCAGTGCAGCACAGATTCCAAAGTGCTCCATGGAGCAGGGTGATGTTAAGGGATGCTACTACACATGCCAGTGAAGTTTCAGAAATACTGAACTCCACATGAGAATACTTTTGGGTTATTTCCATCATTTCATGAAGTATCAGGTGAGAAGGCACTAATTACTGCTCATAGAGCAGACTCCTGATTACCTGCTGGAATGTGTTTCGATTCCCCAAATCACTCCAAATACAAGGTGTACAGGATTGCCCCATTTAAATGAGTGAGACTCCTCAGTTGATATCATACACACCCTGAATGGCTTCCCTGGATCAGGATGTACTGCAGGAAATAAGCATTAAGTGGTTGCCACATATATAAGCAGAGGGTTGGCCAGAACCCAAGAATTCTATTTCAAACAAAAAATGTTGAGCTTTTGAAATGTTTTCATTCTGAATGTGGAAATGAGAAATAGTTTTAGCATAATTTTGGGAGGGAAAAAAAATAAATCAGAGGAAGTGACTTGAGGAAACACCCTAGAAAGTGCTCCTTCCAGATCCAGCTCGTACCACAGTGATGCACAAAGTCAGTCCCTGCTCTGCTGAGAACAAAGACTTGAACCTTGATGTTGCTTGCAACGTAGATCTCTTTAATTATCTAGTTATCATGGAACCTTTCTGAGTTTTAATTGAACATTTCACTAGGAGGAAAAAAAAGAGTAGGATCGCAACTGACATTTCTAAAATATCTTCATGTTTTTAAAAAAGCCATTACTTTGCTGGCCAGCTGCAGTCAGCTGGTGCTTTGTTCCTTCATGCAACTGCAGTGCAGGTAGCAAGTCTTATATAGATGGAGGTTTAAATCCAGGCTGCCAAAATTCCTGATAGTATGCCCCTGTAAATCACCTTTAGTGAATTCTTGCTGTGGGAATTACAATCAATGTGTGCTCCACACTTGCAGAAAAAGTCACACTGCTTTAACTACTGTGGTTAAAGGTAACCCATTGCAACTGAGAGCACCAGAAGCCTGAGATTAACAAGGAGACAAAAACAGAAAACTGGTAGAACCACTGCACGGCTTTTATCAAGAGCAACGCAGAGCAATTTCCTATTCCCTAAATATTTAAAGTTTAGCATAGTTTTAGTGTTTAGTTTTGCTTTTTAAAGCTACCAATGACCTCTGAGAACTTGCTATTAATTCCATAAATCGCTTGTATCGTGCTCTAAAAGTACAAAAACATTTCATATTTCCTTTGTCTGCGAGTTATTTTCCAGTAATCTTTAACTAAATGTAATTACATTGAAAATAAAAATACAAACATGTATCTATACAAATACATTGTTTTATTGATCTTCATATTCTATTTAAAACAAATTTTGTTTTTATGTACCACAGTTTCTGCTGCTGTCTCTAACTCTAAAATGTTACCACCATTACCACTTTGAGCATATAGAAATTATTTAAATCCATGAGTCTGCAGGAATCTAGGCAGTTCCAATACAATGTGCTTATTTAATTCAGAATGCAAACGTTTCTCAAAAGTTATGGTGTTGGGAGATTAAATCAGAAAATGCAGATGTTCTCAGAGTACCTCTGGTGAAGGAGTTTCCATAACCAGGACTCCTTGACCCAGTGGCACCTTTCTTCCAACCCTCCATAATTCAAAAAGACATAATTCAAAAAGAAGCCACAAGTACCAGATACTGCAAGGCTGAAAGTTATTTGGGCTCTTCTATATTTTTCCCACAGCAAAAAAAAAAATCCCAAACCAATGAAAAACTCAGTTTTCAAAGGTAGGATAAATTATGGGAAAGGGAGTGTGCTCTATTTATTCTATTTCTACCTTCACAGCTTCTAAACACTCCCGGAGGGGAGCTCCAAGGGCGGCCATTCATCACCGAGGCCCTGGCAGCAGGGCTCTCTCAAGGAATATTTACAGCTGCAGTAATCCACGGACTACATTAAGAAACTCTAATTCGATAATGATTAGCTCCCTTTTTCCTCTGGATTTCCATGGCCAGGTGCCACCTGGGCACCTGCTTTAATCCCTGTTTTGTTTCTGGCTGCATTGCTTGTCACAGTGCACAGCCCCACCCGGCACAGCAGAGCACAGGGTCACTGCTCACTTAACCACAAATTCTGACTTTTTCCATGAAGTTTGTCCCTCTGCCAGTCATGAGCTGGCTCCTGAAATCAGGTTTTTTGCATGACAACCTGCGCTGCTGAAGTTCAGAGTGTGTTTAGTACAGCAGCATTTCTTTCCAAGTTCTGCTTTAAGAAAAATCTTTGCCTTTACTCAATTTTTGATTTAGGCTCCTTTTCCTTTGGTCTCTTAAAATTACCTACTAGAGTGGTTGTTAACATAAACTATCCGTAAAAGCATATAAATTTAGCAAAAAATTCCCCTTCACACTACTCAGGTAATACAATTTTTTTTTTTTCCCCAAGAAACACCAAACAGCACACCTAAAAAAACAGCATGCTTCTTTCCAAAAAATCTGCTAAAAAAGCCTATTTTCTTCTCAACAACAATGGAACTGTCTTCCTCAAAAATGCACAGAACTGCATGTTTGGACAATTATGTTTCTTGAGTCTTGTCTCTTATCACCTCAGCTATAGCATTTACTTAAAACACATTGAGTTCTATTTGGAGAATAACAGTACACAAACTGAGCAAGAATATTCCATAAAGTGCTTAGAAATTCTCTAGTTTGTTGACTGCACTATCATTGAAAACAGCATTTTTTGGTTAATTTTTAGTATACACCTATAGAACACCCAGATCATCCTTTTTGGCAGCAATCCATCAACAAAAGTGATCAATTTCAGTGATTATTCAGGGTTTCCAGCCCCCTGAAGGAGCTGCAGCCAGTGGGAAATGCTGGGAGAAGCGTTGGGTCAATGCTCTCCTCTTGCAGCTCACTCCAGCAGAGAGTAGTGGACTCACTATAATTGAACAATATGGATCACAGTCACACAAAGAAACGGCAAAATCAGCCTCAAAGGATGAATCAATTATAATTATTTCCCGTAGACTGAACCCACCTTCTGATCTCTTAAAACACATTTGGAGGAACTTCTGAAGGAAGCTGAATCTTAGCACAAAACAAGAAAAGCTGATATGAAAAGTATGAGGTTTTCAGAATTGCTGCATACATAAAATCAGAACTTGGCATTTGATATTTAAATGCATTATCCTTTTAATATCATTATTAAATAAAAATATCTCTGATATTAATACATTTATGTTAATTAATTAATAACCATTTTATACATTTCATAGTACAAACACATTCAGAAAATCACCTTTATGAGCAAATCTAGGAACTTTTTTCCTGCCTTGCTAAAACTTACATTTTTCAAGCAGATCAGGTGTGTTATGTGTAACATTGTCCCTGAAGTTTGCTCGTTCACCACATCTTTTACACACCTGCATTAGCAGAAATTGCTTGTTTCATTTTAAGTCATGGCTGTATAGGTCTGGTTTTTGCATATAGAGGCAATTTCAAAATACAAAGCTTAGTTTTACCTAATATTCGTTTGATAGTTTGATGAATTATGCATTGGAAGTAAATGCCAATCCATTTCTTTTATAATCAAGTCCATGTTTAAAAAATGTTATAGGTTATTTGCAAGGAATTAGAAAAGGAGCCTTCCGCTATCATTCAACAGGAACCAATTTATTTCATTAAACAGAAATCCATATTTCCATCCCACTTTAAGTCTGAAAATTCAACTAAGCATATCAGTCTTCATTTCATTATGATCCTTTGATTTTAACACCCCTAGATGTTTGGAATATTTGGAACAGGGCCACTCAAGCCAAAGCAGTGTCATTCATACACTATATAAATATTCTTTCATACAACTTCAGTACATGCATAACTTCATGATTGTGCTGCATCAACCCCTTCCCACCACATTTAAAAACCCAGTATCTGTTCATACCATGGTCCTGATGAAGTGTCCACTTAGATCAGAAAACAAATGGCAAAAATAATTTACACATTCATGCACAGAAATGACAGCAAAATACTTCAAGGTAAATATTCCAAGTGCTGTTCATGTGCCATGCACCAGTTTGCAATCAGGCAGGTACAAATGTTGTTAAGGCTCTTGCACAAACACTGATTTATTCAGTGCCTATTTACAGAAGATACTAAATATGAAGCACCACCTCTCCAAATAAAGTGCATGTATTGCATGATTTTAATATACAATGTACATGAGCCCTTTCTGACCCCAGGAGAAATAATTTCACCACAGAAATGCAAAAGACAGACAAAGATGAGTAGTTTTAGCAATGTATTATTAATTCACATAAATCACAGCTCACATTGTCCTACTGGGGTTTGTTTGTTCGGATTTTTTTGGTAAGTATTTTCACACTGAATACTCAGAATTCATTTTAGGCCACAAGGGAAACACTGACTCCTTCCATGAGCCCCACTTCATCAGCCAGGCCTTGAAGTGCTCACATTCAGTAGCTTGCTGACCAAAAAATACAAACAAGTGTGGAGTTGGTCATTTAAAGTTTGCTACAGCAATGTTATCTTCCTCTTCTATAGATCTTGTGGTGTGCCAGATACTACAAAAAACCACAAAGCTCCACTGTGTTTTCTGTTTTAGGTTTTTGCATTTGGAGGTATTTTTGGGGAGGGAGGGCGATGGTGAAGTTTGGGGGGTGGGGGTTGATTTTGACTGGTTTTGAGTCAAGATAGAAATTAATAACTTCCATTTCAATGAAGCAAACTACCTTTCAAATCTGTGAATTGCCTATGAAGATCTGCCTTCTAAATTTTTCATAGAAGATTGTGTCCACGCTTTATAAACTTTATTGCTTCCTTTCTGATACATTTTCTTAAATTCATTGGAAGCTTTTAAAATATTTCTCACACAATTATTTTAATATTTCTCACTCCCTACTCATGGAAGGGGGCCCACAGTATATTTTCTGTTTCACAGATTGTTACCTATCCAACCACATTCCTTGTTTCTGTGGAGACTGGGGGAAAAGAGTTTCAAAACAGAAAATGTAGAATGTCAATATGATTTTACATTTCTCAGGCAGATTATTCTTCAAAAATAATTAAAATTTCATACTATTTTCACCTCCTTTAGAACAGAATTGACAACTAACAATGCTTATTAAGTTTAACTGCATATATCATATAATACCTAATTCGGGATAGTGTGATTGTTTCACTTCAACATTCTGAATACAGAGTTTTGGTTGGTGTGGGTAGTTGTTGAGGACTGAACAGACTTGCTTGTCAAAATAAGGCTGATTTTTTTTACCTTTTTGCTCATTAGATGATTCTCAAGGCAAATATGTAAAGCCTCAGGTATCTGATTGCCATCCTAATCAAACACAGCTTATGAGAATGCTAATTAGAGTCAACTATAGCCTTGAAACGAGTTAAAACAAGAATTCTTGCTCAAACTGTGTTTTTCTTAAATGTGCCTCATTTTCATCCTTGTGGCTCCTACACTAAGTCAGATAAAGACCAAGAGACAAACTAGTTCTTTCTTAGTCACTATACAAACATCCGCCCAAATATGTATTTCCACTGGTTCCCAAATTTGATCAGCCCTTTCCTATAGAATATCCATGCTGAGATTAAAGGCTGCCATGGAAAAACCCCAGTTGGACTAAAGCAACATTAAAAGAACCTTGGAGTACAGACAGGTACTCCATTTCTTAAAATCTGAAAATGAATTCCAAAATGTGTTGCATTCCATGCAAGTCTTTAAATACCTAAAATTTCCTCAGCACAGGAATGTGTATCAAAACGCAAGCCTAATTATCAAACTGGTGGTTGTGTGTCCAGTGGCACTAAAGTAATAGAAAAAAGTTGAATAAACCAAACATTCTTCCATCTCCTCTTCAGAACTCAACAAAGGGTGAAAGCGAAGTCAGAAAGCACAGCTCCGCTCCTGGAGAGCATGACTGATGCCACGTGGCCAGAAAGGAGTCCAATCTGAGATCTGAGGATGCTCCACACTGGTTAGTGGGGACAATTCAGTGACAAAACTGAAGACTAAAACACTCCTGCTGCAGACTCTGTGGCTGGATCAAGGAAGCAAAAGATCCAGATTTGGAGCAGTGACCTATTCTCCTTCACATTCTCTGTCCTCACGTGCTGCCAATTCTTGTCACACAGTTTTACACCACTCCTCCAGACTCACATAACCTGTATCTTCACAGAGAACTACACAGATATAACTAAAACCAGACAGAAAAGACCAGTTTTTATTAGGTCTTCCTTCTGTTTTGTCACACTTACAGGGTTTGAGAAGTGCGTGTGTGTTATGCAGACATCTGTATTGCTCTGCTCAAGAACCAACTTATTCAGGCTTATAGGTTGGTTTTCAAGGAGTGACCCCAAGGTATCAAGATTTCTACAGAACAGAAGTTTTACATTACTGGACGTTGTTACAGAAGCATTATGTGCATCCACTGCATGTTATAGGATATAAAACACTGCATGAAATACACCTTTTAAATGTAATTCCAGGCTCATTATCAGCTGCCTTTGTTCCACAGATACTGTTATCTTTTGAGTCTACTGATAATTGCTTCTGACTTGAACAGACAGCATCCATTGCTGATCGATTCCAGTTCTGACATGTTCTGATTTGGAAGTAAACTTGAAAGAATCTTTTCAACAGAATGAAAGTTGTGTTCATTCAGCTCTAGGTTGAGAAGGAATCACTTAAATAGAAGATTACATGTTGTAGAAGTGCTCTGCTATTCCATAAGGAGAGAAATTAATAAATAGGATAGATATACAGGTAGGAAGGTTTTCTCATGAGCTTAAAAGACAGAACAAAGGCACCTGAAGTTCAAAGAAACTGAAAGCATACCTGTAAGGTAGGAAGTAAACCTAATTCCTTTTTATGTAAAAACACTCTCATGTAGTTCTCCCGATGGTTTTTACATGCTTTGAGGCATTTGCGTAAAGATTTCATGTATGTGACATACAAACACTGCATCACCAGTGGCCAGTGATTAATTCCAGCCACAGAAAGCAAATCACAAAACTGCACTGACAGACACCACAACCAATGCAATAAGGGTTAGACTCTGCTGTTGTTAAAAGTCAGTGAGATTCCAGCACAATTCCCAGTCTAAAATGATGTCTGAAGTTGCAGATAACAAGAAATAATAAAAATAATAACAATGATGATTCAGTAACACTAAAGCAGGACTGGGGTAGATTAGATGGGAGTTAAGCTCCATGCCTCAGGAGCACTTGAGATCTCAGGAAAGTGTTATATTGCCCTCCACAAAAGTTTAACAGAGTGGTTCCAGTGTTGCACTTATCTGTACTGCAAGATTAACTCTGATTTTGGAATGCTCACACACTGCATTAACATCTCTACTACAGAAAACCTCCTTAAAATGGGAAAAATAGAATTCTAAATGCATCGCACATGAAATCCTTTGTGTTTTGCTTTATCAGCCATGTAAGTAGGGGCATGAGTCAGATGGTTTAGAAACAGTCCACTCACAGCAGTAACAAAAGCTCTTCTCCGTTTTTGTTTCAGTTACTGAGTCCAGTAACTTAAATTGACATGTAAAAGAGGAGTCAAGAAAAGTGAGAGGCACAAGTCTTTGTTCCTATTTCACTGAAAAGTACTTAAAACTTCTACCCAAACATGGAGAAGCTTTGTCATTTGTGGAAAGAGCTCGGCCAGTATCAGGCCTCATTTTTTGATCATCATTAAACTACTGATTTATATCAGTAATACTTACTTATAGTTTATAGATTTATAGTTTGTTTTCTGCTCACACCCTCATGAATTTCCATTCTATTGCTTCCTAGCAAGTTCTCCCCATCTATTAGGACATTTAGCTCCACCTTTCCAGATACAGCACACAATTGTGTTTACTGTGGTTCCCATCTTGATGCTTTTAGACCATGTCACTGTTTTATCAAGGTTATTTTATATTCTCTCTGATTTTTTGGGAGATTCTTCCAACATAAGCAAATTCAGTTCAAATGCTACCTCCAGATTTACTAAGTGTATTCTCTATTCCACCAGCCAACTTTTTATTAAAACACTGAATAGGGCTGGAGCATCAAAGCCAGAGATGCTACTTCATCAATTTTCTGACCCTAGGAACTAAGAAATAAGCTGAAAGTCCCTAATAAATTTAGCAGAAAATGTAAATTTTGAATTAAATAGCTTGTGTGTCCAAGAAGACACAAAAAGGCTGATCAGACTTATAGGTAAGCACATTTTCTGACTACATCCTCATTGTGTAATAATACCTGTTGCTTTTTAACCGTGCATTAATGGAAATGCAGGAGCAGAGATGCAATCACAGACTCTTCCTCCCAGCACAGAGCTCCTGCGCCTCCACAGGGGATCCCCAGCAGACTCAGGGCAGCAGAACAGCACCGAGCTGCTGCCAGGAGCTCACAAATCCCTGCTCGGGGCTGCACTAACACCGTGTTTACCTGAGGCCTTGCTAATTTGTGCCCTCCCCAGGCAGCTGTCAGGTAACACAATTTTGCACATTTGTGAGCTAAGTCAGAGCCCCAACACAAAAATGCTGCATTAGGGAACAGAACACATATTGTAACACTCCCAGCAGGCACTGAGACTGGCAGCAAAATGCTGTTACCTCCTTCTTCAGAGCAGAACTTCCCTGAAAAATTATGTTCTGTTGTGAATTTTGCTTGCCATTCCTTTTCTAAAACAGACAACTCGAAAGGTGGAATATATAACCACAAAAGGAATATATAACTATTCCACCCTAGCAAAGTTGATATCAACAGAAAAAAAAAATTATTTGCAGACTCGCTCACCTGTGGGGATGGGTTAGAATCCTAAGGGGTTGGTTTTTTAACCCTACTCATCTTTGTTGCCCAATTCAGACTGTTAGTCGTACACTGCTGGCTACCAGACTTTGCTGAGCTCCTCAGCATCAATGGAATTATGTCTTGCTCTCTGCAGAATCAGATATAATGAAGTTACTCATTAAAAATAATGAGCTGCTTTAGTAATGAGCCCTGATGTACAGCTTTGGTCTGCGGAATATCTTATTTTCAATTGAAACGTAATTAGACTCAATTGAGGTCCCCAAGTTGGGATATTAAAGGTAAGAGCAAAAAATCACACTTAATTATGAAAACTGAATACTCTGAGACTTTCAAACACTCCCTGTCGAATACCTATAGTGATGAAATATTGGTAAATATTAGTTAAAAGAAATTAATAATGCCAAAATTATTGAGTAATAGTCCTTAATTGGTTATTGAATTAGTGTTACAAGACTCAAGACATTACATTTACACCCAACTGCCTGAGGACAATTGTTTACATGTTCAAAGTTAATGGCTTGAAATTCAGCTCTGTAAAACTCAAATGGTTTCCACTGACACCAGAAGGAATTGAGGAAGCCTGACACTGGTATAATCCAAGCCATTAATTTATGCACAGGGTTAAAAATTTCTCTTGGTGCAAAGTACGTAAAGTGATGGGTATTGCAGCCAGGGGATGAAAGCAAATATCCAGGCAGAGGTGTCACTGGAAGGAGACAACACCAAAAGATGATGTGAACCAAGCCTGCAGCAGTGTCTTTGCACGAGGTCAGATGCAGCACAGCCAACAAATGACACTGATGCCCATCTGAGGGTGCCTAAGCTGTTTCTTATCACCACCAGCATTGGGAAGTCAAAATGAATTTTCTCAGTGACAACGATATCTAACACCGCCAAAATTTTAAAAGAAATAGCCCAGGCTGTCAAGTTACAGCTCCTGCTGACTTCCAAATATCTTCCCTGACACCCCCTCTGGCAGGATCTCTGACTCTCTTCCTCCCCCTCGCAGCTGCTCTATTCACACAGTCACAGCCACCAATGCTGCAAAGAGTTTGAAGATATCAGGGCTGAACTTGGCCTTAAAATGCTTAAATATGCTCTGAGCACCTCACTGTAAATATCTGTGTAATGCACAAGATAATCAATTAGCACTCCCACAGATGGAAAAAAAAACCAAAACCCAAACAAACCAAACCCCCAAACAAACCAGTAGAAAGGCAGAAAAGCTGGAATAGCTGCCTAAGACCATTTAAAAATTTATTCCCCTTTATTCCTTGTTTGCAAATCCTCCTGTAATTGTTTTAAGCCTTTTAAAGTTAGCAAGACATACATAGTTTGATACAGCAGGCAGAGATGTAAGCACCCCTACATAATTTTGTACATTTTATAAGGGTGTTTTTGCTCTTTATGTGGCGGACTTTAATTATGACCTACAAAATGTACAGTAATAGAAAATGCAATTTTTTCCCTTCTTAATCTTCATTTTTCAATCTTCTGCTTTTTAATCATTTGCTTCATTGACCACTTACTTGGTTAATTTCTCTGAATTATTACACTGAGCCACAGAATATTGTACTTTTATCGGTGAGCTTAGAAAGCTAGCTCATTATAGAACTTTAATAACTTTAAAATAGACTTTTGCTTTAGCCAGGAAACCTCATAAAAGTGTTCTACATTTACCATGGGTTGGGTGGCAGGCCTTGCTTTTTTGCAGTAATTGAAATATTTTTTCCTTAAATAAAAATCACTGTATATTGTTGCCATCACATACATCATTACAACACAGAATGAAAAAAAAGCCTGCTATTTTTGGATGCACAGGATCACAGTTTTAAAGGTTCTCCATGACTTTCATGTTTCCATGTCTCCTTTGTTTTTATGTCAGGCTGTGCCTAGCTTAGCTACAGCCCTGAGTACATCAAATTATATAGAGACTCCCAGAAAAGGGTGTTGCAGAGTTCCCAACATGCCAGAGGGAAGGAATGTCACTGCTCAGCTCAGCTCCTGCAGCAGCACTGCACAGGGGACAGGGGCAAAGCAGGAGAGCACTGGGAAGCAAAGACAGCTTCCTTGAGAAAAGCAGGTATTAAACCATGGCAATAAGGAAAGAAACCTTGGGCAGGTGTAAGAAAAATCAAGATCTGCAAGGAAGAAAGATCAAGGAAAAGACCTTGGAAGAAGATAAAGATTGACAGTGTGTTAGGAAGGGAAAGACAATTCTGCCTTCCCTTGCAAGGAACAGAGCTCCAGGTGACAGAAGCAAGTGTTTATGCTACAGGTAGTAGGGGAAAATGGGGATCTGAAGGGAAAAGAAAACAAGGAAAAATTAACCAGAAGGTAAAAGAATCTCAAGGAACCACAGAGCAGCCTCAGTGGGGGTTCCAGCTGCAGAGCAAGAGAGGAGGAGTCTGCCAGGGAAAGCATGTGGGAGAAAATAAAAGATTGCTTAAAGCAACTTAAGCAACACTTAAAGAGATGTAGAACGTGCAAACTTCTTCCCTGTTCCCACCCTTAGCAATGCAGATGTTTGGCAAGAGAACAGAAGTTAAAGAGGGTTTCAGTTGGAATATATTCTCTGGGTACACTGTGGAAGTGTTGGGCATTGAGGGCACACGATCATCCATCCACTCGGGAGTTACACTTGTAGTTGAGAAAAGACACAAACTTGCACACACATCCTCTCCACTTCTCCCACAAATCCACTCCCCGGCTCCAGTTACCTTTTGTTTCTACTGAAATAACCCTAAACTACATAAAATAAACAAAACAAACCCTAAACCACTACCAGGTAAATAAAACCCCACAAGAAACAGACCAACAATCCTCATAGCTTCATTCCTCCCTGTAGATAAATACTTTTCCACCTCTAAATAGTTGGATTCTCACTAAATACCCCTCTACAAGTGACCCAGAGAAACCTGCTCCCCTCCAAACTCCCCAGAAGTTGAGTTTCACAAGTTATCCCCAATTCATCAACTCTAATTCATGTGTTTTCCATCGAGGTTTTTAAATGTTCGGAATTTTTTTTTATACAACCATTAGGTTTTGCTGTTACAAGTATGTGAAACTAATGATAACCAAACACAGAGCCCCCAGAATTACTGCAGCTTGAAATGCCTGTGTGTATATTACATTTTGAAGTTTATGTCATAATATACATCACGTAGTAGCAGGCTGTAATGAATGGTTGTTAACAGAGAAAAATTGCACCAGGAGACATTGCAAATCACAGTTACAGTTAGAATTAAAATTAAATATTCCAAAAGTTATTGTTAAAATACGCATAATATATTTCTCAGAAAAATATATTTTATTGGTTGGGTTTTAGTTTCATATTTAGCATTTCCTAGTCCAAAGACCAGTGAAGTTGCTACAATTGTGTTTTGTTCTAATGCTGCTTTTCCTTTTGGCAGACAAATTCCCCAGGCATTAGAAGACAGAAAGTACTAAAACCTCAGGTCATCTTCAAACAGAAAATAATAAAGGGGGGATTTAAAAGATATAAAAGACCAAGGCAAAACAGGAGTTCAGACTTATGGCAGTACCACCAGGCAGCTCAGTGCTGTTCTCAGTTCAGGACCTGAAGCTGTAACTGGATTTTCTCACTATTGCACTCAAGGTAATTACCCCACCTCCCTGCAGGATCCAGCAGCTCAGCCACAGCTTCCCTCTGCCTGATTTCAGCTCCAAAGCTGGGTAGTTAACTAGCTCAGAAATCTATGTATGGCACTCCAAAGCACAGCATGGACCACGGGCAAGCCCAAAGTTTGGCAGGTTTTGAAAAGCAGCAGCCCTGGGCTGTTTCTGCTTCCAGCATCTTCAGTGAGAGCAGGCTCAGTGCAGCCAGTGCCACGCTCTGACCCCAAAACTTGAGGCCACAGACACGTTTCAGTCGAGAACTACCCAACATGAGAATTTCATGGCAATTTCAGGCTTGTTTCCAGCCACATTAAAACACAGGTTTTGCTTTCAGCAGATCTGTACCACAACTACAGATTTAATCACAGCTGGGGCCGAATTGCACTGAGCAGCAGAGACAGAATTTGGAAACCCAAAGGATACACCAAGCAGTAGTAAAATTCAGTGGCTCCTAACTCAGTGCTGCATGCTGAGATCACACTCTAACCCACAGGCACTCCCATAGCACTACAGCAATGTTCACAGTCCCGCATCTGCAAATAATAAAAAGAAAAGAAAAGGGGGCCACTTAGTCCTATCCCTGCTGTCACACTTGTGTGACTTCTCAGCCCAGTGGCAGACTTTACAGCCTTCCCATGGAACCCACTCATGATTCACTATCCTCAGTGTTAACAGAAAGGTTTTCAGAGTCTCCCGTACTTAAATTCAATCCAATTATCCTCTGTCTCATCAACACTTGTAGGTCTTAGAACTGGAGATGTGTCTTGCTTCACCTGCCCACTGACACCTAATAAGCAAAAGTTCTTTCATTGTTTACAACACTTGCAGCTGTTGGCCTCACCCAAATTCTGTGTTTCCCTGTGCCTTTCAGGGAATGTGATGCTCAGAACTGAACACAGCCCCTTATCACTGCAGAAAATAGCAAGAATCCCTGATGCATCTCACCCAGTACGTGCCAGCTTCAATATTACATTATGCAACAAGGACTTAGGCAGTGAATAATTTACACTTCTGTCCTCCAAAGCGGAGGCCCAAATCTGTTCTCAGTCCATAATGACAGAAAAATGCTATGAACTCCAGATAATACAGCTTCTTGCACTAGTTCACACAGGTTCATATTACAAAGGCTTACTCCATGCTTCCATAAATTTGCACCTTCTGCAGTGTTCAAAACCAGTAACTGTCAATCCGCACTAAAAAAAAGATTCAGCATTTAAAAATAAGGCACATTTGGAGCAGCACGTAGATTTGTTAATCTAGCAAAGCATTAAAAAAAAAATCTTCAAGGGAACCACTCTTGTTATTAAATTAGCCACAGGCATAAAGAGTTTGTTGGGATGGTAGAAGAAAATAGTAAGAGGCAGAGTTATTTCTACATTTCCTAATGTCTTTATGTACCTTGGTCAAGAGGCTTAGGAACAATACGAGCCAAACTACAGTTAGGGACAAACTTCAGGGACAAAGACAGTGTGCCATTTATAAATATTTCTAATTACACAACACTACTTTGTCAAGTTACTTGAGTTATTATAAGAGATTCGTTTATTACCTGTCCAGTTTTACCTAAAGACAATTCTCCATACACTTACTACCATGTCTAGCCATGCATCAAAATCAATAATTCCATTAATAAAATTAGACCTAATCTTCAGTCATGTAATATTCTTAGCACAACATCTTTTTCAGCATCTCTTTTACGTTGACAAGAAAAATGGAAGTGTTCTATTAGATTTCTTTTTTCCCCTCCAATTAAATTAGCAGCCCACAAATGCAACTAATACATCAATTAGGCAATACTATTAAAAGCATTTTAAACCAATAACAATCAAACCCTGCATATTCCGATTTTTTGGGCATAAATATGTAGAGAGAACTTTGTAAGTTCTTAAGATTCTCTCCAGTACAACCCTGCCAGTGTAGTCCCAGTATTTATCCTAAAGGTGGAAGTGTAAGAAAACAGCACTTTATATAAATATAAAAGTATCAAGAATAATTTTAGGCTTAGTCTGTGCACTGCACATTCTGGACCCACCTGATGTCTGTACCTGCTGCTCCCTTCCTGTAGCACAAGGCCACAGCAGCAAGCTTCCCACATTCAGATCACTCTACAACCCATTTAAATCTGATTTCCTTTTTAATTAATAATGGGAAGATGATAAAAATGTTCTTTGGTGTCTAATTTATTTTTTTTTCTGAAAGCTTAATTTTTTGGTATTATATTTCCTTTTTTTCCCCGATTCATTTAATGCTCTTTTCTAATTGAGAAAATTCAATTAAATTCTGGTCACTGGGAGTTTATTAAGCCTTTTCTCTGCTGAATTAAAGAATACGTTCCTTTGAGATACTGATATAAGAAGTAGACCTATATTTCAACAGCTCAGAGCACAAGTTAAATAACACCAGGATAAAGTGCTTACCACACGTAAATAAATCCACAAGACCATCCAGTTGGCACTGAGGGGAAACATTGAAGCCAAAAAGTGTTTTTCAATAAATTCTACTACAATTATAGAGCAATACAATCTGTGGTCTGCAAAAAAATATAACCTAGGCACAATTATGCAGCAAAGACTATAAAGATTTCTTCTGGAAGAACAAGCCTTCTTGAAATTTGAGGAGATTAATCCAGGCTCTGCTGTGCCCATGGATATGGGCTGGTCAAATGCAGGGACTTTAATCACTGTTTTTCAAGGGTTCTCTTTTCTTCCCAGTCTTGCACTCCACTCACAGTCTTAAAGTTCCTTTCAGAGGCTTTCTGATTTGTGATGGTTTGGTCAGTTCATGAACTCTGAAAGAATTTTATCTATATTCTGGCTGTATGAAAGGATCCCTACCTCTTCCAAATCTTCAATCATCTGGTTGAGCCTGCTCTTCCAAGATTAACAGATGCTACTACTTGCAAGTTTTAATACTCAGGAAGAGGTTCCAGGTCTACAACTAAGTTTTGAAAAAGGGCATTTTAAACAGGCATCTCCCAAACATTTTTCAATTTTTCCCCAGACTACTTTTTCATTTCAAGACGTTAGCAGAACATGCCTTACATCTTAAATCAGATCTGGCTGGACCTGAGCTCAGATCTTGGCTATCAGAGAATTTGGGATTAGAGAACTTGAAAGCACACAGATGCCCCAGGCAGGACTCTGCCTTACCCAGCCCCACTCCACAGCACAGCATGAGAAAATCCACGTGCTGTCTGCCCCCATATTTCCATCCACTACCATTCAAGAAAGGAGTTTTCTTG
Source organism: Pachycephala philippinensis (assembly GCA_013397055.1). Lineage (NCBI taxonomy): Eukaryota > Metazoa > Chordata > Aves > Passeriformes > Pachycephala > Pachycephala philippinensis. The sequence continues at coordinate 46,315 of VWZT01011969.1, forward strand.
CTGTGATCCTTGGTCCTAAGCCTATTTACCACGGCCATAATGCTTGTTATTAGTGCTCAGCAATGAACTAACCCTTCTCCCAAAAATTAAATCTAACAAAAATAAGCCAAAAGTATTTCTTGTTTGACCTGTTGGCAAGAAAAATGAATGTGAAGAAATCTGTGTTTTTCTCTTACCTCTAAAATAAGAAGTAATAAAGTGATATTCTCCTGTCTGTGTCTCCAACATTTCAAATTGACTGCTTCATGAAGGAAACAGCAAAAGATAATGTATTTTCAGAGTTGGGATGAATTATATATTTGCAAAGGACAAATTTTACTATTCAGACAAAATCAGAAGCATCTTCTGAATAATCATTTATTATATTAACTACTAATTTATTAGCTGTTTATACATTGACAGGTAAATTATTCTGAGAGTTCTCAGAAAGCACTTTCTTCTCGTTCGTACTCTTTTTCATCTGGCGTGCTGTAAATATTGCCAAAAAATAACAACATTATCCAGAGATCCTTGCTAATAACATTAACCAGAGCTAACACCTCTAACTGTGACTTTCTTACAGGAGACAGGAAATAAAGACATTACTCTGGTAATTTGTGTCATGATTTTATTTGGTAGGGTCTCAACACCTTTGTTTACATTGTAGCAAAAATATGGGTTCAGGTATTGTTATAACCTGAAAGGAATTGAATAATTAAATTTTAAAATTGCCAGCATTAGAAATAATGTCACTGCTATTTAGAAATTATTACGTTTATCACAAACTACTTTCATATGTTTTTATTTTAATGAATCATGGCAGTGTAAAATGAATTCTAAAGAAATTAAAACAAAAATGTGTACATGACTTATTCAATCAACCTTACAGCTGCATGCAAATTGTGTGGTTAAGGGGAAGCAATTAGAAGGCCACACCTGAGAAGCAGGATCAGAAAACTCTACCTTGAAGACAATTAAAGAAAAGCACTAGGAAGCCACATTTGGGAAGCATTATCAGGAAGACTTCTTAATTTTAAAAAAAGTCTCCTAATAAATGAAAACAAGGGGTAGGGGGCAGAGATCGCTGCCTAAGCACCTAAAAATACTTCCCAGAGATACTGATGCCTTAGGTTTTAGCTTTTATATGTTTCAAATCCTGCATTCCCAGTGTGTAACTCTGCAGTGTCCTGTAGCCTGTGAGCTGCTGCTCTCTCATGCTGAGACAGACAGAACAAAGCCTCTCCAGGCTGCTCTCCAAGGACACCCAGCCCGGCCTAGGCCCAAAATGTGTAACCCAGCATCTTGAGAAGGGGGGCAAGCTGAGGGGAAATTCCATCATTAGCTAAAGTTTAATTGGTGAAATTGGGTTGAGATGCAAATGGACCAAAGCTATAAAAGTGTGAAGAACTCGTGACTCGGGGTCCATCTTGGATGTAGCCTTTGGCCTGCCCAGGGTGTGCCTCTGAAGGCCTTTCAAATAAATATCCACCTTTATTCCCTTCCTCCTGTCTAGTCTCTGTTTTTAGGTTGGCCTCTTTAGGTGTCAATACAAGCCTAGACTTAAATTCAGGTGGCCATGGCTAAATGAGTGCATGAGCAAGTTCAGCCAGCATGTCTGAGCTACATTTTCTTCCAAATGTGCGTGCTCCATCTCCTCTCAGCCACCTGATCTGTGCCCAGCTCCCACACAGCCACCTGGACCCCAGCATGCAGACAAGGATGAAACAAAGCTCGGGAAGGGAGAAGGTTCCCTTATTCACCCGGAGACCCCACTGTGCTGAGGAATTTCCAAATACAGAAGAGGTAGAGGAGCTTTTCCCCCAAGAGTTTGAGCTCTGCATGAAGCAAAGCAGGGCTGGACAAGACAGTGGTGCAGAGCTCTATCTGCAATCAGCCAGAAATGTCAACTGTGACAGTCATAGATGGAGAGGACTGATCAAAAATAAATTACTTTGACACATTTAACACAGTCAAATCTCGAAAGTTAAGAAATGCGGCAAAAAAGGAAGAATTTGCATATTTACTACATTCTTCTTGAAAACCACATTATCATACATTCAGTCATGCATTCCCAAGCAGAGAGCACTACAGACAGCTGCCTTAATCTTCAGTGGTAATTTAATAATAAGCTGTATTTGTTTTGCAGATGAGAAGGTAAACTAAGAATATTAACACTCCAAGCATGTATAATTAAATTAACAGTCAATCGATTGCATCTTCCCTATTCCCTTGGAAAAATGGTAGTGTTGGAATTAGCTGAACAAACTTGTGGTGTGTGAATCTCCCCTTATTATTTGCTTCATTCTCTACAATACACTTCAATGCTTCCCAGCTTCTCATCTCTTACTCCTGCCTTGGACAGAAGCCACCAGCCCTCCTCAGCAAGGATGGGGAGAGCCAGAAAAGGACCCAGGACACTGTGGGCCTGTCTTCAGGTGGGAAACTGAACTGAGATTTTTCCAATATAAAATAAAGTAACATGTGTTGCTGTTAGTTAGGCTGTCCTTGGTTTCTGGGAGAACCTGCTTCCCAGCAGCAACAAAAAGCACTGTTCCAGAAGAGGAACTGGTAGGGCTGGGACACAAGGGAAGGTGCACAAAATGTCTCCCCAAGAAAAGAAATGCTTTAGTTTGAGAATTTGTACGTCACCTCTCTCCCAGCTTCTCCATCACATTATTTGATTTATTCCAGCGCTGCCTCAAGTAAGCTCACAGCTCTGCTCCAAAGGGCAAGCTTTTCTTTTTAGCTGGGAAATAAAAGAGTGCAAACTGCCATTCACCACATTTTTATTTATGCTTTTTGCATCTCCCTAACTTCATTTTTCAGCTGGAGTATCAGTTATCAACTTAAAATAATGAGCTGATAATGAATTCCAAAAGCTGTGTACCCAGACCCATTACACTGCACTCTAAACTCCTGTTCCTCCTCAAATCATGAAGACTGACCTCAATGTTCAAGTGTCTTCGTGTGACTAATTACAGTATTTCTGACAGAAAAGCAGATGTGTTATATTTCCGTTTTCTTGCTTCTAAATAGCTTTCAAGTGTTTAGGCCACACACTGGTGTTGAATTTTAATATGCTAAATTAAGCCACATATTGGGAAAGACAAATAACGTTAAATCATTAAAGTTCTCAGTTTAGATGCATAAAACATCAGGGAAAAAAAAACCAACAAAACAACACAGCAGGTCTGGGCATCAGGCACAGAAAATGTAGGTCTTTTGCATAAAAATATCTTCTCAACTCAAGCAGGTGAGTGGCCTGAGAAGGCTGAACAGACCAACACCAAGTTGCACTTGGATTTCCTTTCCTCCTACTCCCACAGCACTTTCCCAGCTCAGGTCCCTTATTCCCCACCCCTCCTTCTCCCAAGTATCTTAAGCACACATCTGCATTTACTTGTCCAAGGCAGTCACTTGGACTTGCTCAGACAGAGGCAGTATCAGAATCTGGGCACAGGAGATCAGTTTTCCCAGCAGAAACTCCCAGTAAAGTTTACAAGCTCCCTAGCAGAGTGCAAGAGTGTAAGAGAACGGGGCACCAGAAGGCAGATCAAAACTGAGTAAAGGATGTAGGAACACAGCACGCAGCCAGTTACCACCTCAGCAGTGTGTGCTCAAGCAGACAGTGCTTTACATCAAACTGTAAAATAAGGATACTCTGGGAAGTAAGCCTTTAAATGGAACTTAAGCTGGGGAAATAGATATTCAGGTCACCAAATCAGCAGTCATTTGTGAGGACTTTGCTGTTACACATTCTAGCTCTAGTTCCTATCCTATTTATCATTAAAATATTCAGGTGAACTCCAGTAGGGGAATAATGATTGGGACTCCTTTACATATAGCTAGATACCTACCTTTTCAACACGTTTAAGCATCCTATTCAACACGTTTAAGGGTTCCACTCAAATTAGATTTGTATGAGATTTACTTGAATGAGGCTCTCAGCCCTTTAATCTCATCATAATAGATGGCAGCTTTCAAGAGATTCGAAATGCATGGTAACATTTACAATACATCAAGCTTCCAGGGGCTGTGGAGACTGAAATATATGCTTTTAATTTACTCTGAAATGCGACGCTTTCTAGATTTTGTTTGAGAAATTTCTGCCTCAGAAATCAACATCTTTCCATCTGCTTGCTTGTTTTGGAGAAAAATGATTAATTTGGGCTGGCTTGTTGCTAGTGGAGGGTATGCAGAATTAAAATCCTGTCTCTGCCGTCGCCCGGAGTTGCACAGGCTGTTTGTACACCCTAGCGGGGGAAGGATGCCAGCGCACGGAACCCCGACAGGATCAGCAGCCCTTCCATCAACAAACAGAACATTGAGCCTGTGATGCAAAACAACCACTGAGGCACACCTGCAGCATCAGATTTTAATACCCAAATTGTGGTGAACAGGTTTATGTAGACTTGACAAAGCAGCACTGAGGTCTGAAGACAGTGATGTTAATTTACATTAGAAAACATGCATTAATTGTCATCCCTTAAATCCCTCCTTCCCACATCTCCCACAAAGGCTGCAGAAAACGTGCTCCCAGTATGCAGCAAGCAGGATCCTTCTGATCACACCACCCCTATAGCCATTTCTGTCCTCATCACTACACTTTGTTTCATTTCCTCAGAATCCACAGAACACGAGAGTAACTCGTACTCATGTGAGTAAAATAATCCACCAGTACATTCCCCCTGAAAACAGAAGCCTTACATTACTGTTAATTTGTATTTTTGCAGGAATTCAGTTATGGAAACTTCAGACGATTAGTCACTCAGTTTCCATTCAAACTGAGTTCCAGCACATTTGTCATTCATCACAAAAGAAACACAAAGACAGCTACAAGTTGAAAAAACTCTTTTCCATACTTTTCCATCAAAACACACACCACAACAAGTTCTGCAACTGCAATTTATCTTGGTTCATACACTACTCTATAAAGAATAGAATAGAAGCTACGGGATTTTTTTCTCCTTTTCATGTAATTGTTATAATTTTTAAATAAACTCACTCAACTTAATATGTACTTTATATTATCATAAAGTTAAAATTATCTCATTTAGTTCATTCAAACTGAAGTTTAATTAAATACCTGTACTAAGATAATTATTGTTACATGATAATTGAGGGGGGTTTTTATAAATTCATGTTGGTATTATAGCCTTAAGCTTCATATATAGTACTGTATCTCTAGTACAGGTATCATAGTTTATCATCGATTTTTTTCTCCTGTAATAGAAATAAATTTCAATTTACTGGAACATCACACCATAAGATAATCCCTTTTCAACACTTCAGTGTGGACTTTTCTGTTCCATCTATGCTTAAAATAGAAGTATAGAAGCAGCTTGAAAATCAGGCCTAAGTTCTACACATGGACATGGTCCCTGTGATGTCCTTCAGTCAGTTTGTCCCTACCCCAACACGTTTTGGACTTAGGTGAGTCTCAACCAAATGTGGCAACAAATCTCCCATCTTTTGTAGGAAGGATCAGCAGAAATGCTCCTGCTGAAAAGCTGCATCTTAGGTTCTCTCTTTAGCAATACACAAATTCATGCTCAGGGTGTGAAGCCCCAGGAGAAGAGGCCCCTGTGGTGTCACTGCTCATGGAAATAACTGCTCAGTGATCTCAGCACGTGCCTGGGGACTGCCAGACAAAATGATTACAAACAGTTATCCTCCTCGTGGGTTTTTCTTGACCACCTCTTGCTGACAAACTGTAAGTTCTTCCATGGTACAAATCACTAACTGCGTGCAGTTGGATATTTTTAAGGCACAAATGTTTACTTGCAAGTCCTGAATGAAGATTTTACTACATAGGAGAAGAGCTGCTGATCCAACCAGTTCCATTCCAACTATCCCTCCCCTGTGGCAGCTGTGTTTATTTGGATTTGTTCTAAATATGCTTTAAAAAAACAAGCTGACAAATTAAAGAAAAAAGTTAATACTTTTTAAGCTGCAGTTAAATGTAGAGGTAGTTTAAAATTAGTATCTATGTGGAAAAAGCTAGGTAATGCCAGACACTGACAGCCCATTCCCATCCACCTTAACAAAATTGGTGGAGCTCCAACACAGCACTTCTCTCAGTCCTCACAAACTGATAAATGAATGCATGTTCCAATATTTTTATATTGCAGAACATCTTAAGTCACAAGATAGGATTTGAAAAGAAACACTTTTGTCCAAAATGAGTGGTTCTTATCTTTCTTTTCTAATGGTTCTTAACAGAGGAGAGGTGAACATCAACTCTTGTGAGTCTTGTCACAATTCTTTAGAACAGAACTTTTCCCTAAACTTTGCAAAAGCCAATCTGCATATAATTCTAACAGGATTTATAACAAGAAGTAAACACTGGCAAAGCTGTTACCTGATTTCTCCTGTTTTTAATGCAATAAAATAGCCAATTGGCACCACAACACAAGTCTTTTCAGAAAGAAACTGAAAATCAGAAACATGGAACTAATAAAATCATAGATGACTGTTCTTAAAGTAGTCTAAGACAGAAATATTCATTTTATTCTTCCTGAATTATTCCTTATTAACATTTCCTGACGTGTTCCTGACATATAGGATCAAGAACGAACCACTACATTTGGGTGCCTTTTAGACACAGTAATCCTTTCCCTGATGGATATGTACTAAAATCAGCTTTCTTAAATAATCCGGTTTCTCAACATTGCCTGTACATGGTTTTTTTCTTCAGAATTTCATCACAACTTCATTTAGACAGGCACTTTTTCAAATCCAACCTATCCTTCACAACCTACAGAAAGGTGCCCTCCCTCCATTGGCCTTGATCCACAGTAATATGTTGAAAATAGAGATCCATTTTTCTTGCCAGACAGGGTGGATGGTTATCTGAAGTGAAAAGTTCCATTTCCCAGCATCTTTCATTGAAACTACTGCCTGATAATTATATGGAATAGGAAGTAACCATTCATCAAATCCATAAAATATCCATTTATCATGGTGATTCTCTCCTCCGTGAGAAACATGACAGCCAAAATGAATCAGCCAAACCAAACCCCATCACATCAAAGTTTTTTTTAAAAAAAATCAAAGGGATAAAATGCATTTTCTTCATAAGGCAGAGTGACAGATGCCCTATAAATGTTAAACTACCTTCTGTCATTATAGGAAGTTATTTTAATCTCATCCTTACAATTCAAGTCAGTATAAATAGAGCAGCAATTTAAAGTTATTAAAAGTTACCTGATTCAAGTGGAGGTAATGAGATTTTTCATTCCCACACAAACCAAGCAATTTAAAGTAACATTTAAAAGGGAAAACCTTGCATTCCACAAACAAACTCATCTAAGTGGACCCTATTAGCTGAACACATAGATATGCATACATTTATTTTAACAGTATCTAGCCCAAAGCATCTCCCCAACATGAAATCATCATAAATGCATCAGGGATTGTCACTTCTGACTGGCCTAACATTACTTGACTCATAATACGTCTTAGAACAGCTAAAAAAGAAAAAAAAAATCAAAATTCACTTCCAACTGCCTTGATTCTCTGGTGTTGCCCGTTGGGATGATGTCCACAGAATATTTACCATCCTGTACAACAGGTCAGAGCTATTGTGTAGGTCTTTCCTAAGGTTTTAGCTGGGAATGCATTTCTGAGGGAATCCCATTGCCCTCTCCTGGCTCCCCAAGCCAGGGTTGCAGCACCAAGCAGACAGACTGGCACATCCCAGGCTGGCACATCACAGGGCATCCCAAAGGCACACCCCAGGCTGGCACATCACAGGGCACCCCAAAGGCACATCCCAGGCTGGCCCATCCCAGGGCACCCCAAAGGCACATCCCAGGCTGGCCCATCCCAGGCCCGCCCACCCCAGGGCCNGCTGGCCCATCCCAGGGCACCCCAAAGGCACATCCCAGGCTGGCCCATCCCAGGCTGGCCCATCCCAGGCTGGCACATCCCACGGCATCCCAAAGGCACATCCCAGGGCATCCCAGGCTGGCCCATCCCATGGCACCCCAAAGGCACACCCCAGGCCGTTGGTGGGTGCTCAGCCTCACAGCAGGGCACAGCCATGGCCCACAGAGGGCATTCCAGGTGTACCTCCCTCTTCCCACTGCAAAGAGCTCCCCCCAGGCAGGTCCATCATGTCCCGGGATGGCACTGCCAGAGCCACCAGTGTCACCTGCACCAGGAGCTCCCACTCCTCCTCCACCACAGGGCTCATCTTGGACTGCATCTCCACCTCATCATTTCATTCCCTCTCCTAAAGTCTGCTGTTAAATTTACTGTCCAGCCACAAAAAGCCACTTTAGAAACAGCACAAATCCATGTTTTGTACCTATATCCCTAGAGAATACAGTGCAGATAAGTCTATTACTGCCAGGAATGCAGCAACTAAATCAAAGTTCAACACACTATCACCTCCAATTTCCCAGAGGCCTTTTCTTTTTAACCTAAGCCCTTTTCTCTGCCCTTTTTCTCAGTCTCTGGTTGTCCTGCATGTTTGCTGTGCATTAAATAATTCCCACTGGCCTCCACCCACTCACCTCTCAGACAAAAGGTAGGGCATTTACTGTCACTTAGTTGGATGTTTTTGAGTATCAGCAGTGCGTGTGTTGCCTTATGTGCTACTTCAGTGTGGTGGTGATGCCCTTATCATCATCAAGATGCACAAAGTTTGAGAGGAGAACAGGAATTTCAACCCTTTAACATCTTAACTCAGTGTTAGAAGTGCATTTGTGTATTGTTTGCTCTGCCAGTGGATCTCAGGCCCCTGAAATCTATATGCCACCTTCCTCCTCACCCTCCCCTGCTCACGCTCAGCTGAGGGGGTTTTAAGCAACTCAAAGCTTTTCACTAATGGGCATTTCAGGCAATAGTTTGTTACCAAGAAAGTAAAGTACTATTATACATTTTTATCTGTCAGGATTGCTTGAAAAACTGAAATGAGAACTGCCATCAGGGGAGATGCAGCTGCGAGATCTGGGCACAGTGACATCTTTGCCAGTTGAAAAAAAATTTTAAAATTGCAGTAACAGCAAAAAATAGAAGCAGAATAATAATCCCATGAAGACTTTTCCCCAAAGTAAAATAATTCATCACATATTTAAATACATTTGATCATTTATTCAAGACAAATTATGAAAGTATAAGCAAGAGAGTAACAGGGTGAATTTCCCTTTACTTGAAAAGAACCCTGTAATGTCAATATTTAAAGATGTTCTTTTTTCATACTTAATGAACAGCTATACACTTACAGTCTAAAATGGCTCACTTTACACTGAACAAGCATCTCAGAAGGAAGAAAGCAGTCTTCAAAGTACACTATGAATGAACTTTCACTCCACTGACTACTTGAAGCTACAGGAATAAAAGATACCTTTAACTCTCAACCCACATGAATTTATTTTGCTATAAATCCTCAAACACACAGAAGATCAGCAGCTCAGCATCGTAGCTGCACATAGCACAAAAAGCTTCTTTCCAAATGTATTGTTTTACATGATTTTCTAACAGTAGCACAAGGAGGAACACAAGATATATGGCACCTTTTTGCCCTTAGCTGAAGAAATGCAACAGGAAGCACTCTAAAAATCTCCCAATTCCCAGCTGAGTTCATCTTCCCAGGTTCAGATATAAGAAGCAAAACTATTAGCAGCCCTCTAGAAACTTATCACTCTTTGAAAGAGAAAAATGGTGTGCAAAAAGAACAACTAAATACACGATATACTATTACCATAAAACCTTTTTCTAAAAAAAAATATATATATACACATAGAGAATCTTGCTCTGTTACTTAGGTTGTTTTTGCAGCTTTGTCTCAGGTGGCAGCAGAGCCAGGACCCTCCTGCAGATCCAGGAGGATATTACCATGCTCAATCTGCTCTGAAATACAGGTTAGGATTGCCAGGAAACAGCATGAAAGGCGACAGATTTACACCACATCAGCCAGCGCTGAAGATTGTAGATACAATAATCTGCAAATCATAATTGAGCCAATAAACTGCAAAATTGGCTATTTATGTCAAGAAAAGTGCCAGTTCTCCAGCACTTTTATTTGGCCACTTACAGTCAATATATTCAGTCACAGTTTACTTCCTCTTCATGGTTGTCACACACAGTTAACAATTAAAATTATTGGTGCCCTGGCATTCTAGAATAAGCGCAATAGGTCAAAAAAAGAGGCTTGAATGAAAAAAAAAAAATACTTAAACAGCTCCTGGAGTTTCAAGTCCAAAGGATTCTGATTTAGATACTATTTTAACCTTCCTGGGTCAGGGAAGCATTGGACACTGTTACATGGGTTGGATGCTTCTGCTTAGGAATTCATGCTCTGAGCACTCAAAGTGCAGAGTTTTACTGCCTTTAAATGGGAAAAAGTTGTTAAATTGTGATAATTTTAAGTCAAACAAATGACACCCATTTCAAGGAACCTTCGGGCACATACTCTGCCTTGAGTGCTCTACTTACATTGAAATAAGCTCTCTTGAACTGAAGAATGCATAAGTTCAAGTGACTTACTGACATGGAGCTTAAATGGTCACAAAACTCAGAACAGCACGTCCTTAAGGATCTATGCATTCAAATCGTGGAAGCTTTACACCTTCACAGGACAATTTCTGCCTTCTAAACTCCACTACACTGAAAGCCTGCAACAACCTCCTCAGCTGAGATTGCTCCACTTCAAACTTGATAAGATACAAAGTACATGAGAAATTCCTATTAACTTTGTGCTCTACAATGCTTTGTACCATTCTTTTGCAGATTGCATTTCGTTTTGGAGAATTGTTCCCTATACCCTTTGTCATTTTCTCTATTTTCCTATTTTAGAGTGAAACAAAAGTCTTAAAAAAAAAAAAAACAAACACTCTACACATCACTGTAGTCACATGGGTGCTCAATTCACAAGCATTTTAAAGGTAGGCTTTAAACATTCTGATGGATTTTTCTCAGTCATTTCAATGTTAATTTTACTGCTTCATCCAAAATATAAGTTCTCCAGACCATAAAAGTAATTGTTGTGTTGATACTTTCATTCCTCAACATGCAGATGTAATTTTGGTAAGATGTGGCATTAGTGGGTTGGGGTTTTTTGGAGCACAAACAATAATGATTCATAGTTTTAAGCAACCTCTGGGAGATGGTATCAGTGTTCCAAAAGCAAGCCTATAGCTCTTATAGCAGGATTATCTGTACCTTTCTCTTGACAAAAATATTGCTCCCAACAGGCACCAGCAGAACACCCCACTGGGTGTGGCACAGCCCAGCCTGCTGTGACAATTCCTATGCAAAACACTCTCCAAAAAGAGGATTTTCACCCTCGGATTTGTTACACTGCAGAGTCTTGAGCAGTTCAGTTGGGGTCCAACCATACTTTTAATATTAGGAACCTTTTTCTTTTACCTGAAAGGCTTTTGTGTCACTAACACCAACTCAAGCTGATGCAGCCACAGCAGGAAAATTTTGAACCTGAACACAATCCACCATTAGAAGTTAATTTTGTTCAAGACTGAGCAGGACCTGTTCCAGTATGGTAAACAGTAATATAATTGTAGCCCAAGTTTACTTTTCATTTGGGAAGGGCTATGCAGTCACAGAAATATTCCGTACAAACTCTAATTGGATGATATTGTGTAAGTCAAGCTACTCGTGAAATAATTTAGCAAAGCCCACAGTTTATATTTGAGCCTTATGTTTACCCATTACATTGTTTAATTAGCCATGAGGTACCCAGGCTAATATTGGCTCACAGTTTTCTACCCCCGAACAATTCTTTGTAGCCAGAAAAATACCAATGCATTTCCATGGAATTATAAAAACTGCAGCACTTTAACTGTGATGCAGCTGTCTGATATTAATAAGACCACCACTGGAACATTATTTTCCAGAAGAGTCATCCTACCTTTTATTAAGAGTTTCAAACAACTCAATCCTTGTAAATATTTATATAATATGCTAAGTGGAAGTGGAAATAGATTTTTTCCAGTACAATGGACTTAATTACCATGATAAAGATGCAGCACATACCTGAACTATTCACTTACAAACTCAGTAAGAAGCAAACATTCCAAACAAGCAATTAATCAAAGTCATTCTGAATTAAGTCAAGGCAGTTTGCCTTATTGTTGGAGATTCATTTAAATGTCTTACATGTGTGTATCATATTCATAGTAACTGATTTCAAGTATCTTCTAAATATAAGTTTTACTGTACTTATATATAATAGAATGCACACCATCATTGATTAGAATACAGACTAATATATGAAAACCAAAATAATTTGTGTAGAGAGCCTGTGAAATTGAATTCACATCCAATCTGCTGAAAAAGAATTTCCATTTGAATCTAAACTCCAATTCACAATGCATAAACTATGGCTATTTATTACAGTGTTGTGTCATTTGTCACTTTTATGGAATACACCACATTTTCCAGGCTATAAAATACCTTAAAATTATGCAGCAATGATGTATGTTATCATTATTTTTCTTTGCCAATGTTTGGATTACATTCAGCAGCTCAAAACAGGGCTGATTTATAAACTGAATAAATAGCAACATCCTTCAACTCTGTGTGTGTGTATATGAAAGCTTCATTTACTTCCTGATTCCAAACGCTATATTCAAAACAAATATTTGATCAAGTTAAATTCAGAACATCTCATTGCACTGGACTGATGGAAGTAACTGCAGAGGCTGCTGAAAGAGCGTAACTTTCCAGCTAACACTTCAACAGGAGTGCAGTGCTGCCAGCAGCTGGCAACCAAATTTCACTCACAGATTCTCATTCAGAAAGTAATAAAACAGCCACCATTGAAAGTGTGTATAGCAGGCTCTGACACTGACAGCTTCTAAAGACATTAATTCCTAAAGAAAGCTATCCTTTAGTAATAAATCTACAGTTCAGTCACTCTGAATATTTCTTTCCTTCAAAACTACTTTGATGATCTGATAACTTCAAACTCATGAGCTGCTTTTCAGTTCAAAATTACCCCAGAGGGTCACTTTAGGTTGTAGTCAGGATGAAAACAATGAGGCTCTAGACAAATGTGAGAAGTTTATTACAAAAAACTGCTACCTAAGGAGTTCAACAGAAACCTGTAAGGTCTGACAAATCCCTGCAGATGACTACAGCCCCACAGAAAAAGTAACATCATTGATTTAATAGCACATTTCCTCCCCCAGACAAGTCATAACAAAGATACGAATGCCCAGCACACATTCACTGCCCTCACTGACAGAAATACTGCTCAGTTTGGAGTGTTTTGTTGTTTGGGGTGGTTTTGGTAGCCCTACAGCAAGTTACTCCTACCAACTCCACGTCACACCTCTGTGCCTGGGAAGCCTGGGATGCATCCTTAAATCACAGCTGGACCAGTGCAGCCACTGCATTCTTTTCTTTGAACATGGTTTCTCTTGGTTTTATTGGAAATGGCACATTGCACATCAAGAAAGTAAAGTGTCAGCAAAAATACATAAGCTCATAAAGGAACCATTCTTACAGCAAAATTAATTTGTCTTCACATGATACACCAAGGAGAATTACTAAATTATCCACCTTAGCCAATTACAAAATTGAAAAAGATAGAAAGAAATACCCCATACAGATATAGAGGCTGGACCCACTGGGTGCCTTCTGAGCAAGGGAAGATTAGCCCACAATTCTCTGGAGACATCTCATGCTAGAGAGGGTTCCCAGCATGGCTTTCTTAGAATAAAAATGTTTAGACAGGTTCAGAAAGGCACTCCAGAGGAAACATATGTTGTTCCTGGCTCTAATGGATGCTCTGGTAATTAACTTTCACAAGGACCACAGGCATATCATTAAATATTACATTCATCTTCAAACACTTGCTTCTAAATATATTTTTGAACATCAAGGTAAAGAAGAATTAAAATTAATTGCAGCACTTAAAAGCTTGTTTCTTCAACTTGCTACTTGTTCAGCGTTTCCATTTATATGACCATGCCCTTGTTTTGCCTTCTGCTTCCTTGCTGAGGTGAAATCTTTCATAGATTTTTAGGATGGCTGAAAGGTTTCCAGAGAGCCACCTGCATCTCCTGAGAGTGCCATAGGGCAGGTGGGGAAAAGGCAAGTCTGAGCCACACATGTTCAAGGACATCACCCCACAGGACAGAAGCAACAGGAGGGTACTAAGAGCATTAGGAAGGGACTGAGAAAATAAGGGGGAAAAGAGAGAGTAGAAAGATGAAATGAGGAAATATAGGCAAGAGTGGAAGAAAAGGAGGGGAACAAGCTGGGATTCCCATGGCACAAAGATTTCCAAAGGACCAAAATCAGCAATTGCACTGCCACCTCTCCTGAGAGTCACACAGGGTGGTATCAATAATAAATCAGAAGAGCAAAATCAGGCAAAAGCATCTACAGGTTTGGGATGCTCTGTATGAATTGGCTTCACAATACACTACAGGTACCTCGATATTTGATAATAATTAAGTTTCCTCAACACCTCATTTTAAAAATCAACCAAAAAAAAAAAGCCCAGATAATTTTCTTTGTCAGTATTTTTCACAGCAATAAATTTCAGTCATTCTGCACAAATTCTGGTCTGTTCCCAGGCAGACGACAAAATCCCAAAGTCCAAAGGTGACACACAAATGTTTGTCATCAGGAATGCTATTTTATTACTCCAGTCACCAAAAATCTGTCATTTTCCTCCACTGCCTCTCCCTGTGAACAGTTTGCTGATAGCACCAACAGATTTTAGCTACAGTGAAAGCTATAATTCTATAATTTCTATACACAGGATTTCGCCTCGAAGTGATCCGTGACAACTACAGAAAGATGAGTGACTCTGGAGGTGGAAAAAACCAAAAGAGCATGTATTCTAAGGAAGGGGTAACCCTCCATCCCATCTAAGATGGACAAAACATCTGAAAGTGGGCCAAAAAAGATGCCATTCTTTAAATGAAGTCATTCAAACCTGTGAGGAATTTTAGCAGCAGAGAAAATATTTCCAGTGAAGACAAGACAGCAAAGGGTGTAATGATCAGATTGAGAGTTGGCAGGTTATAACCATCAGGAGAAGAAAATGTATGGCAAGAAGAAACACCAAGAAAGTAAAAAGGCCTTGGAAACAGAGGAGAAACTTTGATTTGTTAAACAGAAAGACCCAACACGCTACACAATACTACTGCCATAGTATTAGACACCCACAGAAGACTGGGATTATTTCTGATCACACACAAATAAAGGCACAGTTTTAACTAGAAAAGGACCTAGCTCTCTGACCCAAAATCCAGCCACACAAGGAAAGGAAAGGCTCCTCGTGACAGCCACAGCTATTGCATCAAATGCCAAAAGCAACACCTAAAATCACATTTTTGCAATGAAGAGCCTGTTGCTGGCACATGTAGGAATTTTCTGCTCTAATGGTCTGGTGCTCTCACAATTAGAGGGAGCTGCAAGCACTCAAGTGGCCTCTCAATCCAACCCCACACAAAAAAGGAAAATGTGAACACATGGGGACATGTCCCTCACTACCTCACCTTCCAGGAGCACGAAGAATAACTCCCAGTCTGATCTTTTTATGACCTTCAAGTTACTCTGCTGATCTCTGGGAAAGTTAATCTTCACTCTCTAATATTCAAAAAGGACACAAGTGACAGTAATTTTCACACCACACATGAACATAGCTTGAAGGATTTTTATGAGGCAGCAGGATGAATCTCCTAAGGAAATGTGAACAGCTGGGTGGTTTTTATTTACTCTGAACTACTGAGGCAAACCTGTTGTCCTCTTAAATCTAGGAAATACAAAGACCGTTCAAAATAATCACATGAAGTGTTTTTGGTTTTGCAGCTAAATATTTGTGAAATTATTTTTCAGCATCATAGGCACTGATTTTCAGCAACATTCAGAGTCAAGACACATTTATTATATTACATGCATAAGCCATATTTTATAGTAAAAACAGGCTTGCATTCCAAAAGAATTATGTTTATACTGATGAAAATCTCATTAAATACGAAAGCCATATGCAAAATGGAAAAGATGCTGATTTTCTTTATCTATTAGAAGTGCTGCTGATTGCTTTCAGAGCTGAGAAATGTTGGTTTCACGCAGCTAAAGGCACTCTCCATAATCCACTCATTCCTCACTGGAGTTACAGCAGTTTGCCTTCCAGCAGGAAGGAATTGCACCGTGCTGCCACCGGGAGGCACAGTCAGATTTTACAGTTTGCATTTTCTTCATTTATTTCAGAACAGCCTGTCTGAAGAATCTGACTGAAAGATATATTCAGCTTTGTTCCAGCAGAAGATACGAAAAAGTTGTTCAGTGATTAAAAAAATTCCTAAATTCTATCCACAGAAAAACATGAAAGCAATCCACTGCCAGAGTGGATTTGAGCTATTTCAAGTTGAAGTGTGAATTCAGTTTGACATGAAGGGGCCACCCACAAAAACCTTTTTAAGATGGATTTTTTTTAAATTATGTCCTATAGATGGCTAAAATCAAATACAGCATTAACCACTGCCAGAAGCATAGAAAGAAATTTTCTTAGTAAAAAATACAATTATATTCTCTTAATTGGAGAGCGGAAGATGAATGATCATTTCATTAAAAGCAAGTGTGGAGTTTTTAATTGCAATTTTAATGCTGTAGACTATAAATAGATCTGAATTCAATGGCAGAAATGTTGCTGCTATAAATTATTTTGACTTCAATTATGCTTAAACCACTTAGAAAACAAACCATTACTTGATAAAGCGACTTGGTGCAGCTTTTACAAAGCTGCAGCCCTTTAAATTAATTTTCAACTCAAATCCTTCCCACAGTGTGATAAAGAGGAGGAAAAATACTTTAAAAGTGTTTGAATATGAAAGAATAACAAGAATCTGAACACTGTCAGGAATCTCCCACTTTGAGAGAACTGTGAGAAGTTTTTTACGGAAGGGATCAATGATATTAAACATATGCAAGTACATTTCAGTGGTATTATTTCTGTGGTGGATCAGAAGGCCAGCCCCAGCCATGTCCCCTCCCTGTGTGTGCAGAGGCCACACCTGCAGAGAGGGGACAGCTGCAGCTCTCTGCCTCCCAGCCACCAGTGCTGGAGCTTGGTGCAAAGTGCAATTGCCATTCAGTGGTTCTGAGCTGACACCTGTAGCTGCTTTTTAGCCCCTTAATCCCCTGAAGGAGAGGTCCTGAGCACTGAGCACATCTGATACTGGACACAGCCAGTGCTTGGCATTGCTGTACTGCAGTTTGCTGTACTGCAGACACCCAATCCGGCAGGTTTTTTGGGGGAAATTTGGAGAGAGCATGTGCTGTCCCTTCCCTGGTGCTGTCCCTTTTCTGCCCAGCCCCATGTCAGGGTATCCCTGCCATGGCCAGGAGTCAGGCTGCTCTTTGCCAGGTGCTTTCCCCTTGCTCTGGGGCACACGTGGGGTGGAGGTTTTAAGGCCAAAGACTGATCTCAGTGTAAAACAGAGGCCAGGCACCACGGAGGTGATGGCAGGGGGCAGTGCCAGGCACTGGTCTGTGCAGCCGTGGGGTTTGGGGAGTGAATACACACATTGGGGTGAGCTGGTCCAGAGGGGTCTGACCTCTGCCTCCAAAATGCAGACCCCAGACCCGATGTGGCCAGGGTCAGGGTCTGTTTCTTGTTCTGCTCTGCCTTGAGGCAGGAGGAAGATGTCTGAAGTGCCCATGGAGCAGCTGCTGGAGCACACAAGTTCACAGGGAACGCTGCCAGGAACCTCACAGAGTTTTCAGGTGCAAGTCTCACCTGTGGCTCTCTGGAGCTTTCAGAAACCTTGCAATAAAGATGCAATAACACAGCATCCCAGGCTAAAGTGAACTAATTCAGGACTGTAAAATGCAGCTGTTATATTTTATCGCTTTATGAAATACCATTATGATTTAAATAACAGAAATATGAAACAGCTTTCATGCAGAAAGGTAAGCGTGGGTACACAGTCTGCTTCCTCCTAACTGAGACAGTGCACTCTGCATTTAGCTTTAACGACTTCAAAAACTGCTTTGATAAACGCCATTAAGAAAATACCTGGTTTAGGAGAGAGATAATCTAAACATGATTCAAACCAAGTGTGTTACTATTGCTGAATTGCTAAGAAACCTGATAGCTAAAATACCAGGTTTGTAATATTTCAGGAGAAAGTACTTCAAATTATCTTTTAAGTAGAATAACCAATTGATATAAAACAGAAAAGCTGAAGAAAAAAAATGTAATAGGTTATCAGCTGGGGGTCTCCCTGTGTAGCAGGCAGCAAGTGATCTAGACTAGTGTTTTCAAAAATTTATCTAAATAAATATGCAGAGAGACAGATTGGCAGCCATCTGCAATTTTCCACAACATCCGGGTGAGTTAAGTGCTTAACTTCCATCACAGTCAGCAGGACTTGGATGCTTAATGTATTTGGATGCTTTAGAAAATCACATTAGGCACCTAAATGTGTAAAGTGCATAAATATCTTTCATTTTACAGCCTTTGGTTTTCAAGTGCCTTAGTCCTGGTACTTCTCAAATGGGAACAACTGTGTTTGCCCAATTCACAGGGGATTGGAAAAGGCAATGAAGGCTGTGAGGTGTTTGGATGCTGCAGTAGTGGTGTGTAAGTGCCACGGAGGAAGGATGGACCGAGGGCAGAAAGGTGACTGGAAGTGAGGGTGCTCTCAGTAACACAACACAGCACCACTCTGTGCAGTCCCAGCCAGAGAGAAACCAGTCCAGAAGGTAAATGCGAATTATTTAGCAACTTATTCAGAACATAAGGCCGTCAACTTGTTCATATGAAATCACCAAGTGAAAATATCCACTCTGAAATGTCCCCTCCTGTCCCTTTTCATGGAAATAAAGAAAATATTGGTACTTCAGTACCCTTCACACTGTGGCCAATCTGTTGTGAATCCCTCCTCACATCTTCTACAGATTGAAGCTTTTTATCTTTTGCTTTAACATCTGTACAATTCTTTTTCAATCTAATAACAAGCTCTTCATCCAACTAACAGTAATAACCATCAGAGCCACCACCCACCCACACCTTCCTCTCAGAGTCCAAAAAGGCAACACACAAAACTGTAACAAAATTCAATCTGAATATCAGGAAAATCATCCTGACTAAAGATGACAGTCACAAGGGAAGAAGATCCAGCCTCAATTAAATTTTCACTAAAGTGCTTAATATTCCAATTACTGGTATATTGTGGAAAAAAAAATATATTGAGAGAAAATAGAATCACATGCCTTGATAAGCTCAGTCAAGAACTAAGGAGGGGATGACGAGGGAAATAGTAATAAATATATAGTGGCAAACTTCCTGCCCAGTCAGGAGAAGGACTAGAGTTAGAGGCCTTTTCAGTTTCTAGATTCTGTAATAGTCATAACAAATATGCCTAAAGCTTTAGGTTGCCATAGTTAATCAAAGTATCTGAGATCAAACTAACTTATGCACTTAAATTGTCCAGTACTGTCTTAAGCATAAAATCAATCCAATCAGTAATTCACAAAAAAATCAATTCTGCGTACTCCAGAGAAGGCAGGTGTCCATTACACAGTAATTGTTACACAGCTGCTATAAATGCTCAATAAAGAAAAATGACCTTGAAAACCCATCAGAAACACTCCCACACTTAAAGCTCATGTGCTGCACAACACTGAATTAAGCCTCCTCTTGGTAAGCTTTATTTTTTTTAAGTGGAAATTCCACAAGGACTATAATAGTATTTTAGGGTGCTCATCATGGCAGGCATCGTGGGCCACCTCTGCTGATCCCAGAACTGTCCAGCAAAGTAAAACCTGCTTGGAATACCTCAGGGTTCTGCTGAACCAGGGGTGTGCTGAACCCCAAGCCCAGGGCCACCAAGTATGCTCGATGGTGGAGTGGGATAGTCACAGGTCACTGCTGGTGAGGAAGTGCACCCACAGAGTTTCATAGTTGAGCAATTCCAAAATTTCCACTGGATATTTAAAATTATTACAGTAGCAGCCATATGTGCTTTTAAAGACCTTGATACAAACTTAAGAAACCTGGCTATTGCTCCAGAAGAAAATTCTCCACTGTGATAAATCCACATGGGGGTGCTTTGGCAAAAATATATAACATTTTTCTCCCATGGTGTTTACTAGCTTGAACATACTTTCTCCCCATTTGGTTCCTTTCAGTCTTCTGCTTTCTTCCAGAAATAGAGGAGCATTTATGTTCATCTTTCCTCTCTGCTCCTGCCAGCAGCACTATATCAAAGGCAGGAAAGCACATCGTAAATAAATGCTATTATTGCTGGAACGGTGCGAAAAGCACTGTTTCAGTTCAATGACCAAAAAAGATGAAATATTAATTTCAGGTCATCCCAAACCGAACAAGGCCTCCCAGGCCAGCAGGTTTATTCCTCTAGAGCTTCTTGATTTTGCATTTTCAGCAAATTCTCTAAGTACACTCGTAACATTTATGTCAAGGCCATTAATGAATATATTAAGTCTGAAGCACTCCAATTTTTTTCCTGACCCATTTATTATAGAGTAGAATGGTTCAAGTTGGAAGGGACCTTAAAGATCATCTTGTTCCAACCCCCCCCTTCTGTGGACAGGGACACCTTCCACTATCCCACATTGCTTCAAGCCCCATCCAACCTGGCCTTGAACATTTCCAGGGATGGGGCATCTACAGCCTCTCTGGGCACCCTGTGCCAGTGCCTCACCACCCTCACAGGGGAGAATTTCTTCCTTGTACCAAACGTAAACCTACTCTCTTTCAGTTAAAAACCAGAACCCCTTGTCCTGTCCTGATAAAAAGTCCAGATGTTACCAGCTGGACTGGCCCACCAGGCCAACCCACCCAGCAGCCAGAGGAGCATTACTGGGGGGAGGCTTCTAAATATCTGCCACATCAGTAACACACAATATCACTGCAACTTAAGTTACACACCTATTTTGTTAGTTTTTCACTCAGTGCAAGCTGGACTTGTATTTGCCTTTTTCTCTTTCTGTGGCATCAGGGCAGAGGATGAGCTGTCCCAAGCAATCCATGGTCCCACACTCTCCAGCCAGTTCCTGCCCCAAAGCTGGGAGAGGACAGAATTTCCTGAGTGTCTCCTCTCCTGGTCTGCCAAAAACAGTCTGAGGCACACACCTGAGTACCAAGGATTTCCCAGATTCCCGAGATTTGTGCCACTTCTCCCAGTGTGCTGTGCTGGCAGTGGGGGGCTGTGGGGCCCCTGAAGAAAGGTCATTCTGCAGCAGCCAACCCAGGACACAGCTGAGTCCTCTCAGGGGCATCTCAGGGAAAAGGTATTTGAAAAAGGGCAAAACACTGCCCAGCAGTGAGGGGGAGTGTGAAAACCAGCCCTGTAGCACCTGGGTTAGGGGTAGCAGATCCAGGTGCCTGGGTGGGTATTCCCCTACAGCCCCTGGAGGAGCCACAGAGGAGGCAGGAGATGTTTCCTGAAGCACTGGATCCATGGAGAGTCCATGCTGCTGAGTGAAACCTCGTTTGAGTGCTACCCTGATGTTTGTGAACATGAAGTGTCCGGGGATGAGAGCATTAAAGTGCAGCCCAAAGCTTTCCTTGAGCTCTTACAGGAACCCTCTGATCTCGATGGGGAAAAACCATATATTCAGCTAATATTCAAATGAGCTGCCAATCGAGATTAAGCGTGTGAATGCTGAATGTTTTCTTTGCTTCTGCTCTTTCCCCTCCCTGTCTCACAGGTGAGTACAAGGAGGTGGGTTCCTGGCTTCGTTCACCCCGTTAGGTTTATGTTCTCGCACACAGACAGAACAGCTCATGAATCAGGCAAGACACAACTACTGCTGGTCATGAGAAAAATTATTCAAAACACAACATGTATTAACTCTCTTGGAATCGCAAAACCTGCTTCATCACCTTAAAAGATGACAACTGTCAGAATAAAAAGGCTTGACTGCACCTACTGTACACTGAAAGTCTTTTTCCCATAGGGAAATCAGCTCCCAGCCAATACCTGGCATTCCTGCTATGAACCCCCAGGAGAAGGGCCTTTTCTTTGTACTATTGAACTGCATTTCTGTTACCATAATCAAAGTCACACAATCCTTCCTCCAGGACATCTCAAGCCTTACTGATAATCCCTTTTAGCTTTGCATCTTCAGCAGATCACACAAGGATTCTCCTATCTGTGCTAAGGTCATTGATAAAAGCATTGAGCACCACTGATCCCAAAACCAATCCATGGGAAGCTCCATTCATAACCCGATGCTGACAGTTGCTGTGTCCCCATAGCTGATGGTTCCTGAGGCCTCCCATGCTCCACCAGCATTTGGGGTTTTCAGCCACAGGAGTTTCCAATGGTTTAAGCTCACTGATTTAGGGTTCTCAGCTGCAGTAGTTTCCAGTGGCTTCTTAGCTCATCGGTGTGGTTTATTGTGCACGTATAACATTATCAGTGCTGCTACAATATTATTTACACTGATTTTGGTTAGGTCTTCCAGCAATGGTGAACTAAGCCCAGACAAGAATTAAACTTGTTTTCCATTAACAAATCAAACCAACATTTTCTTCTCTGAAAGTACTGAATTCTATTATTTAAACTGTCCTGATCTTGATTAAACCTTTTCTTCAACTTTTCTCTGGCATTTGTGAGATTCAACTTGAAGTAAGGAATGAACTTAAAGTAAGGAATGTTTCAGGAATGTACATCAAAGAAAATCTGTTCAACCATTTTTTACATACTTTCACTGAGCTCATTCTTTACAATCAACTAAATTCTGGGTAAGATAAACACACATATGGTTCACCATCCTAGATCTTCCTACAAAACTGCACTGAAATTGTTGCAGACTGTAGCTATACTAGAGCACTACAGGGAAGCTTTGTCCTTTCTTGGCTCCTAGCAAGTACCAATCATAAAAAACTTTGATTTTTAAGCCTCAGAAATAAAGAGCAGCAGATAAATTTACTGGTATCTGGATTTATCTGGATTTGCAGAGAGTCAGGTGTGAAGCTATACCAGGAGTTAAAACGGCGAGCACCTGTGCCTAACAAAAGGCCCTGTCCTTCCCTGAGTTATTCTACAGTTCAGGGTAAAATTAACATTATATTACAGGTTACAGCACACAAACTGTTGACAAAGAATATTGAAATGGAAGCCTTCTCCTCCAGAACTAAAGCAAAAGTTAGAGTTTTCAGTAAATCTAATGTTCAATTCTGTTATCTTTTTATATGACCCACAACCCAAAAACAGACACCTTATCTCTTCAGCAGCCAGATAATCTTACTTGGTTTTATGAGAATTTTTTCCCAGCTGGAAACATCAAGTTTATGTATAATAAGCTGCCCTTGTTATCTTCCTTATCATAGGCCTCTATAAGATACCACAAAGAACTGGATTTTTTCCATTGCATCTTAAACAAATCAATATTAGTGACAGAAGTTTGGCTTAGCTACCAGAAATCATATTCCTCTGTCACTGCATTTTTAAATGACACCCAGCCTCCACAATCTGCATTCACAGAATTCTAAGCACATTTAGGCTGAAAATTATTTGCATAGCTGCATTTAAATTGGTTATTTTTTCCTACTTCTAGTGCAGTACCAAAAGATGAGGAATTTCACCCAAACAAGCCCTGAGTATCATAAGAATCTCTGTCCTGCTTGCTCTGCACTACAACAACTCTTACCTCAAGCAGGGCCACACCAAAAAGTTTTTCCCAAGCAACTATAGAAGAAATATTGTAAGAAATACCAGACTGCCTATGCTGCATTTTGTGGATTATTTTGCTTAGAATGATTGGTCTAAAACTCTGTCCATCAACTCAGTTTTTCAAACCACCACAACAAATGAAAAAGAAACATAGAGTAACTTTGGGAAAGGTACTGCAAGTCAAAAAAATCTGAATCTGGTCTAACCCCCAGTGCTGTAAATCAAGTACTTTTACTGGTACCAGCTTTGATAAAACAGAGAATAACATAACATGAAAACTAATTAGGAACATTTGTTCTGTACCTTAGAAGAGCACACGTGCTCACTCAAGCAGCTCTAACCCAGGCAGCAAGAAGTAGCCATAGATTCCCAAGGAATTTTCTGGTTCAGGGACAGCGATGACAGAACCTGAGGCTTTTGCACCAAATTATCTCCCACGTGAGCAAAGCTGCCCACCAGGAGAAACTGCCCTTGGTGAACAGGCCTGGAGGGAAATGGCAAAGCACTCTCAGAACAAGGCTGGATACGAGGTTTGCAAGGTGATCCTCGTTAGCAAATTAAACTGATGATGGGGAAGGAGGCAGGGAGCAATGTTCTGATGGGCACTGCCTGATCAGGCACAGCAGGAGAGACTGGCTAACTAAGCACAGGGCTAACACCTGAGTACCACAAACGGTGTGCAGTCAGAAGGTAACTTATTGTTATTGGTGCCCAAACAGGATGGGAGATAAGTGTTTGTTGTCATGGAGGAACTACATAGATATCCTCTGCAGACCAAAAGTACTTTAAATCACTTCCTCGCCTTTCATTTTACAAATTAATGAATTTTTCAACATAGTCCAGTCTTCTAAACCTTAAGTAATATTTTTTTTCTGCCAACATGCATGGATCAAAGGTTTAACTATGGATTTAACAACTCTAATAGCCACACCACTGAATTTTCAGCCATGGGTATAATTTTTATCATTTGATCACAGTTGAATTTGAACTATAACTTGTGGGCATCAGCCTCTTTTTTAACTGCTTAAATCAAAACCTGGGCTTTGCATATGAAAACTAATCTGAATACAGTGACCAAATTGAGCATGTTTGGTTTGGCAGTCTTCGACTAATTGTTTTGACCTTAATCTGCAATATTTATTCACAATATAGCAAAAAAGAGCAATGTTCTTTTTTCAACTTCTAGAATATTCTGAAGCAAGTTAACCAGGGCATCACTCTAAATTTCCAGGTGGAAATTACTTATGAACTTCAAGAGTAATTAATTGAAAATAAACCACAGAATCTTATAATGGTCTGGATTGGAGGGGACCTTAAAGTTCAGTTCTAATCCCCTGCCATGGGCAAGGAACACCTTCCACTATCCCAGGTTGCTCCAAGCCCCATCCAGCCTGGCCTTGGACCCTTCCAGGGATGGAACAGCCACAGCTTCTCTGTGCAGCCTGGGCCACGGCCTCACCACCATCATATTGAAGAATTTCTTCCTTATATCCAATCAAACCTACTCTCTTTCAGTTTGAAGTCGTTCCCCCTTGTCCTATCACTCCATGCCCTTGTAAAAAAGTCCCTTTTCAGATTTCAATTACACAATACAAAAAAAAATTTAAAAGTCAATTTATATTTACACTAAGTTTTTCAGTAAAATTCCAGAACTATTACTTGTTAAGAAAACATTGCATGAAGGTGCTATTTACAATGTGGTATACAGCATGAAAACACTTTTAGCAGCTCTAAGTGTGCTTGCACAATTTCCTTAATTTTGTCAACAGGAAAAAAAAAGAAAAAAAACTGCATTTTCATTAGAAGAAACTACTTCCTCTTGTTCCAATCTACGTGAAAGCGAATGGCAAACACATTCCCTCGTTGCCACAGTTACCAGATGACTGAGTTGTCCTCACAAACTTACTCCACAAAAATAAAGTAGTTATTCTTTCCCCCTTGAACTGCTCCTTTGATGTGTGTTCAAAGGTGTGTGAGTAGGTGGTGAGACTGTTAAATGCTCTTCCCTGCTCCTTCTTTTTCCAGGGCATTGAGCTACAGACACGTTTATAAAACAGCAAACCTTGTCCTGCGTGGGTAGAAAGAAATGCTCCAGCAAGAAGAGGAAACCCTTATCTTTCAAAGTATGATTTCCTAAATAACACATGGAAATCACCTCACAGAATCAAGAGGCACACCCAAACACGTGAAAAAGGAACTGGACAGCAAAAGCAAAGGAGCACAGCTGCCATCAAAGATTTACAGACTTTCATACAAGGGCCAGCACTGCCTGCAGAGAAGCCCACTTAGGCAATCTCTGGCCTGCTGAGACTCAAGCAGAGCCTGTTGCTCCTCTCAAAAAATATTGAGCAAACTAATTCCGTTGTTGGTGCCTCCCCTAAAGCTGTCAGCCAGAGTGGAGCTGCTTTTCTTTCTGCAGAAAATGTTGGAATTTCTAATGAAAAACAAAATCCCATGTGATTTCTGTAATTTTTTTCCAAACATTAACATAGTGTTCACCACTAAGGGAGGGAGAGCAGGAGCCATGTAGCCTGAAATTTGAAGGTGTTTCTGCAGGGAACATTCACCTGCTCTGATGTGCTGCCCAATGACCAGGTAGCCTTATTAAAACAAACAAACAAACAAACAAACAAACAAAACAAAAAAAACCACACACGCAACAAAACAGAACAGAACAAAACAAAAAAACAACAAACAAACAAACAAACAAACCACCAAAAAAACACCAAATATGTTCCATATTTAAAAACTGGTGACGGTCATAGGTGGACTCCAAGGCAAAATATGAAATTCAGTGAGTCTAATTTTCATCTGGCTAAACCAGAGGAGTCTTCACTGAGTTCAGGGACCCCAATTTACACGAAGAGTAGACGTACTTTAGCACACCTTAGTAATTTCTTTTAGCTTTTTTTCCTACTGCTTTCTGACTGTTAATCCCATTTTGTAAGAAGTTAAAATTTAATTACCCATAGGCAGGGAAGATGATAGGGATCCACAGAAACCTTTATAATTTTTGATACCTATCTAGGTGTGACTAAATTTGATATAAAAAACCCACGTGCAACCAGTAAGTAATCCCAGAACCTCAGAAGGTTTGGTTTATCCAGTTTTTAATTATGAAATTCCATGTGAGCAGGTAAAGACAATGGTAATGCATTAACTTGTTAGACAAATGCACAATTGTTGGGCTAATTATCATATTTTTAAAATACTAATGAATAGTTAAATTTTTTTCAC
The DNA here is from genome assembly GCA_013397055.1 of Pachycephala philippinensis. Taxonomy (NCBI): domain Eukaryota; kingdom Metazoa; phylum Chordata; class Aves; order Passeriformes; genus Pachycephala; species Pachycephala philippinensis. The sequence continues at coordinate 73,164 of VWZT01011969.1, forward strand.
AGAGTTTAATGCTAAATTTTGTAAACAAGATGGCTGATACACCTGGAAAACAAAGTTCTAATTAGATCAAATTGTATTTTATTTTACTTCATTACCTACTTGTGCAGTTTTCTTTTCAGATGAAAATTTGGTCACCTAAAAGAAGACAGAATTTTCCCCACAATTTATCTTTTATAATCTATAAACCATCCTGTGTGCAATAATTTCAGCTGCTTTTTTTTTATCAAAAGAGATATACACATTCTTTTCACTAAAGTGCAAAAAATATCACAGGTTTGTCTTCTGGATATTTCCATTACAGAAGAGAAAAGCTCGTTTAACCTATGAGCAGAGGTCACGGGAGAACCTGGGGAAAAGAAATCCTTGCAAGGTCATCTCTAAAAACTTAGAGTGCACTGTTGACTTAGTGATAGCAGAGACTTTCACAGAGCTCTTTTCTGGGAGGAGGTAAGTTGCTTTCATTAGCTCAACAGCATTTCCAGGAAATCCATATTCTGTTGTTGTTTTGTGCTGAGGCTTTATGTTTCTGCATAAGAAAGTTGAAAAACTCAAGCACTCTCAGGCGTTATCTATGTACTGAATCACTCTCATTTAATAGGCAAATGTTTCTTTTCAATATTTTGTAAATGCTTTTTTTGAATTTGGTTTATTTTTAGAAATATATAATAACCAAACTGAATTATAAGAGGATACCAAATGTGGTTTTTTTCACAAAATTGTTTAAATAAAATATTCCCACGGTTTCAGTTTTTCCTCGTATTTCATGAGCAAAGCAACACGCTGAAGAGAAACCTTTCCCATTTGCCCAAATGAGTATTTTCCAATTACAAAGTCTTGCTACAAATACTTTATCTGATTTTTAACAGCACCAAATGCCACAGATTTTAATGGGACATTCAGTTAAAAGCAGGTCAAATGAGGTTATCAGCTTTCAGTGATATTTCTGAAATGGCTTTTCTATCACCATACAAAACTGTCCAAGTTTTGCAGTGTTCTGTCCTGCAGCCGTGGCCATATCACCTGCCATAAAAACATGCTCTGACAAAAAAGGTGAACAGCCACAGACTCCTTCTGAAGCCCAGACAGATGTAAGTGTGACCAGCAGGCTCAGTCCCTGCCTCCACATCTGCAGTGCAGATTGTCAAAACCACATCTGTGTGTTTCCTTCCCCACGGAGCAAACAAGGTACCTCAAAATGATGTTATAGTCCAAAGCAGCTGAATTTGTATTTGGGCACCCCTGGAAGCCCTCATCCTTGGTGGGATTTTAAAAAGCACAACAGTACTTTAAATGCATCCCACTGATTTTCAATAGAGTGTAAATCACATCTGTGATTTTTGGAGCTCCAGACAAATAATTGTTTTGACAACACTCTGTGCTATTAAAAAGCCTGTTTAAAAAAACCCAGAGAGTTAATGCGTCATTGGAAACTAGAATTGCAGAATTTCACACTTGTTAGCAGTAAACATTTACACTCAACTGACTCTCCGAAAATTTCATTCCCTCAATTTCTTTTTGATTTAAAATGACAGAAGAAATCTAAAAGTATGGCAGGAATACACTGTCTGATCTACTCTTTTTATCCTTTTAAGGAAGAAAATAAATGTTAGCACAAAGCTGATGCAAAGAAACGAGGAAAGCATGGATAGTGATTGGTGACAGATGTGAGCACACCCTCCCACAGTGGTAGCACCAAAGCAAGGTGAGGGACTCTGCACTTATGCCAGTAAATGCTGCCACAAACCCTGACCACCAGCACAAGGAACTGCAGGAGCGACCCTTTGGGATTGCCTTCGGCATTGTGTTTCATCACCTTTCAAACCAGATCCAGTGGGAACAGTGCATGGCCCCAGCAGACACCTAGAGGGGAGTAAAACTGCAGGGCTTTTTCACATTTTTCATCGAATTGTTTAAAGTCACTCCCTAAGGAGGCTGAACTGAAAAAGCCACAAGGGAACCAGGGGCTGCCCATGCCACAGCTCTGTGTTAGGCAGTGAAATAACTCCTGCTCTTTCAGGGCCTCTAATGCTGCCTGTCCTCTCTCTCGGAAGAAACTGGGAGAGGATCCAGACCCTTTCACAGCCATTTGCGGCCAGGACACTGACTGTCCCTCAGCTCATCCAGCCAGGAGAAAAGGTCTGGGATAACTGCACAGCCGAGCCCCGTTCCAAGTGCAGACAGGTTTTCTGTATGGGTCAGAGCTGGACAGTGTCATGTGGTGATCATGGCCTGGGGATTTGAAGGCAAAACTGCTTGCAAAATTGAAATAAATGTCTCAGTCCTATCACAGCGTCTAGAGAACCAGAGACAGACACTGCTGGCCCATTTAAGCAGTAGTTATCTGCACTTCCACTCTCCAAAGCCTCTCCCAAGCAGCGCGTCTTTCATCTCCTCCTGTTTCTGAGATTACTGTGTGCTGACAGGAGTGTTTTGGAGTGATCTTAAAGTGCTTTTAACGGGTAACATGTGGAAATAAATAATTCAGGCTTTTCTCGAGTGTTTCTTTAGTGTCTCAGCTTACGTATAGAGAGTGCTTTTATGGAGTGCTCACCTGTACAATGGGCTGTGCTCTGTGCTAAGTGTTTTGCCCAAATGACTTTTGAATGCTCTTCTAACACAAAGATAGCAGACTTTTATATCCCTACTGCACACCCCTGCTAGGTAAGGGATCTAAACTACTAGACACAATTACTGCCATGATTTTTAGCAAAACTACACATGCTTTATCATTTAATATGCAACATTATGTGAGTTTTTAATAAACTGTGTCTAACAGGAATTGTATGTGGGAATAAAAAAGAATGGAGAATTTTTGAAACAACCAAGCAAGATTTAATAATACCAAAAGAGTAACATAATAAACATTAAGGACCTGAAATTACAGCTGCAAGCATATCCCGAAGCACCAACAGGTAATACCAAAGTGTGTTAAATTAGTCATATCTGCTGAAAATTATTTATAATAGAATTATGTATGATATGATATTGAGTGGCTACGGTGCTTTCTGATTATCCCTCCCTGCTAACACATGATCCACATCAAAAGAAATACACATTTGCTCCTGAAAATGCTGGATATTCTGCTGCCAAGTTTTCTTTTAAAATACTCATTTTTTAACACTTGCACGTACACTCAGGATCAGGCGGTAAAAGCAAGTTACAGTTAGCACATTCTGTGATGTTTTTCTGACATTTTCTGTAAAAAATACTCATGACTAAAGATTTCAGTAGCTACTGATATGGTTTATAATCCCTTAAAGTTTCACAGGATAGCAGTCCTAAAAAAAAGTGTTTTAAACCTCTTTTTCTTTCTTCCTCTCTTTTTCTTTATAGCACAGCCTAGGAACCCAGCCCTTAGGAGAGAATTCTGGCTGGTGGCATCAAAACTAAAGCTTTCACGGTGTATTAATGTGTCTTGGAGGGCACAGACTACTGTACAACTGAGATAAAATTAAACGTCTTGGACCAGGGATGTTCACCAGTTTCACTTTAGATGACATACAGTACAGACACTATTTTTATCTCTGGGTTAACAGCCTGCTCTGTACAAACTCCTTTGTTTCTGTGTCTTACCAGCCTATCCACTCCACAACAGGAGAGGGTGGGTGTTGGGGGGGTGAAGCCTGTGGGATAAAGCAGACCAAAATTTCAGCTGGTATAAAGTCAGAAGAAGAGGGCCAGGGGTCTGTGCATCGCTGCTGGTGCACACCAACCTGAGCATTTACACTCCCTCTGTGCTGCAGCCTGACCCAGCTCACCAGATGTTAGACAAAAGCAATTAAACACATTTCAAAGCCTGCTGTCTGCAGGAGAGGGGACTGGATGACCCTCCAAGCATCACATTTATGACATTACCTAAGGAAAAATCAGAATAATGTGAATATGTGGTTTTGAAAAAGTGAAGACAGATAAAATAATAAAGACTGTAGAAAATTTAAGTTGGGTGGTTTTACTCATCCCTTCTCAGAGTGTAAAAACACTTGGCACAGATCAAAAAGGCAGCAAATCATCCTCCCAGCACCAACAGTGCTGATTTGTCCCAGCAAGGAACAGAAATGGCTGTATGGAATAGACCTTGCAGCACAGGGAGACTGGCCAGCCTGCTGGGGAGACATTACAGCTTTCCTCAAAAGGTTTCAGCTGTTTTTAATTGACCATACTGAAGTTTTCTTCCCCTCTGCCTCATAAGCAGCATTTGTTTATAAACAGCACCTTCTCTTTTCCCCGTGCAGCGCTGCTCTTGTCAACCCAAGACACATTCTCCTATTCAGCCTTCCTAAATTTCACTGATAGATGTAGCAAGTGTAACCTGGTGATAAGATTAGTGGTTAGAGTCTATTAAACATGTCTTGAAAACAACCTTTTACTGAGCTAATGAGCTTCCAGTTCCACCTGGGTTTACAATTTACATATTCAAAAATCCTATTTGACTATATGTTAGAGTGTAGAGATTTATGTTTCCTTTTCCAGTAGATTCTGGCATAATATCAAAGTAACAGATTAAAAATAGGAAATCAAATTGTACTGTATTGTTCATTCATTGCAGGATGAAAGCTTATTTGCACATGGTTAAGGTAACTTGCACTTTTTGCTTTCACCAGAAGCAGCTGAAACCAGTAGCTAACTTAGAAGCAGGATGATTTATAATACATTGTAGTGCCAGCCCGTCAGCTGACCCCTGCAGAAATAGTTTATCTACACCCCAGGTTTGGCACATCTTCTCCCACTTTGTCTCACCTCAAAATGCTCAGAGACCACATTTTTCATACTCTTCTGCTTTTGCTGCTGCTGACAGGAACAAAAGCTGCAGTGCCAGCCAGTTCTTGTACATTTAGGTTTCAGAAGACGTTGTGCTAACTCCTATAAGGTACTGACTTAAAAATGCAGAGAGTAAAAATCTTGCATGTTAATAATCCTATCTAGTTATCCTGAAACAAGTCTCTGGTGGTACACAATTATTTAAGGATTGCCCCCATGCTTTACTGTCTGTTTTACCTGTCTTTGGGCTTCGACTTTGGGAGCACTCAGGAGGTGAGGAAATGGCTTCACTGGGGCAAACTGGGAGCCCAAAGAGACAGACCCATGAGGAGCAACGTGGGGCTCAGCAGGGATGCAGCCCACCTTGCAGGGAATGGTCCTCAAGTCTCTGGGTGGCAACAGAATGTTTCTCCCTACAAGCTCTCAAAGGATGGCAAAAGTTCTGAGAAAACCCTTTTTTCCTAATAAACCCCCTCTGTAGCTGTAGGTAGTACCTCACTCCAAGCATAATTTTGATTTCTCACTCTTCTCAAGTACCTGTGGAAGCCCAGATTTCCCTCCTGAAGCAAGGCCCCCAAAGGAAAGCACTAAAAACACCCTTAGTAATTTGTACATCCATTTCTTGACATTTTTCAGGAATCCCATCCATCACTGTTTCTCCATTTTGCCTGGCAAGTGCAACAATAGGGATCTGACTACAACATCGTTGCTGATCACAGCCAAATAAAGAATATATGGGCACTTTTAATTATATTGTCCTAAAATTACTTTTACGCTATGATATATTCTTTGCATTTCAAAGCAAAGCATCCATATTTTAAGTAAAATTAAGCACATGCTTCTAAGGCTTTCACCAAGGGCATTTCTCTAAGCCATTTACATGCAGTTGCAGCTTTTGCAGATAAACATTTTTAATGAACAGGATGAGTTACATCAGTCACTGTTGCTCATCTGGCTCCTATTTTTGTGTTGGATCAACACTGAATGCCACAAGACAAAAGGAAGATAATCAGATTGTTGTTTTGCATTACTTGGCCTACATGATAATGCCATTCAAGCGCATTTAGGAACATCTTTTTGTTTAGATGCATTACAAATCTGCAAATAAATGAGTGCTTACTTACAAGCTTCATAAATCACTTTCCTCTCCATATACTTCTTTTTTCTTTTTTTTTTTTTTTTTTCTGTTTAGGATGTAGATAATGTCTATTTTGGAGAGCCCTTGTGGACAAAAGCACTTACTGACTTGGACTTAAAAAAAAAAAACCAAAAAACTGCCAGGAACCTGAAAATTTAATACCCTGAGCTTTCCCTTCAGACATGAAATAATGAGTATGAGGGAACGCCTCCAAATCCTCAAATTTTCATGTGGTTTACCAGAAAGCCATAAACTGTCTTTGTCAGAACTAGTCCCAAACTTACTGACAATTGGCAACTTCTAGAAAGTTCAGAGTGAACTACATTTCAGGCTCTGTTATGAAACCTTGTTTTTAAAAAAGCAAAAATGAGGCTCCACAGAGCCTTAAGTTCATTTCGTATCAGACTGAATTAAAGCATCTCAGTAATTTAAGACATGAAAGTTGTAATTGCTAATGACAACCATCCACAGACCAGCGTGGGGGTGGCACTGGTGCCAGCTACCTCTCTTTCCCCAGCAGATCAGCCTGGGACAAAAACATGCAGTTTGGTGACCTGGATGCTAATTCCCCCACAAATTCCTCACGGAAAGCTAATGCATTATTAGCATATATGGAACACTGCAGGGATTTCTGTGCCCGCCGTTTCCGCCTGCCTCCGGCTCAGCCTGTCTGTGCCACCTCAGGCATAAGCAGATATTCCAGGGCACAGTTTTGCAGTATCTGTTGATGCTTTAAACACAGGCACCTCTCTAATTAAAAGCTTATTCAAGATTATGCATATGTTGTTTTTAATCATCTTAAGAAATCTGCCTTCAGTTTTACCTCCCTGGACAGCTACTCAGTAGTGACACAGGACTGCCCAAAACACTTTCATCACAGCCATAGCTGCTTCTACACAAATTCTGTTGCCTTTGCAAATTTTTGCTACTTCTGAAACACCCTGGAATATTTCAACCACCTGCATTTCACTGCACTGATACAGTACTTGGCAGCAGAGGGGGTTCCTGCTTTTCCAGAACTGGAAATGTGAATTGTCTTATCACAGAAGAGCAAACTCCAGGTCAACGCACAGGTTGCTCATTTTTAAAATTTTTCTTAGACTTTATTTAACTCCCAATTTACTAATTAATTAGCTGCACAGCAAGAATTGGACCAAGACTCTTTAACTGGCATCCAACAGAGTCAATGTGTGGCTGCACAGGGTGGGTTGCAGTGTGATGAGATGAGCTGGCTGAAGATACAGCTGGAGCACCAGTGATGCCTTAGGTTTTAGCTTTTATATTTTTCAAATCCTGCATTCCCAGTGTGTAACTCTGCAGTGTCCTGCAGCCTGGGAGCTGCTGCTCTCTCATGCTGAGACAGACAGAACAAAGCCTCTCCAGGCTGCTCTCCAAGGACACCCAGCCCGGCCTAGGCCCAAAATGTGTAACCCAGCATCTTGAGAAGGGGGCAAGCTGAGGGGAAATTACATCATTAGCTAAAGTTTAATTGGTGAAATTGGGTTGAGATGCAAATGGACCAAACCTATAAAAGTGTGAAGAACTCGTGACTCGGGGTCCATCTTGGGTGTAGCCTTTGGCCTGCCCAGGGTGTGCCTCTGAAGGCCTTTCACATAAATATCCACCTTTATTCCCTTACTCCTGTCCAGTCTCTGTTTCTCGGTTGGCCTCTTTAGGCATCACCAGCAACTCCTCCTGACATAAACCTGCTTGGGCCACCTTGAGTAGCCAGCTGAGGGGAGAACATTAAACCAATTTCATCCAATCCCCAGGATAATTCCTCATTGGAAGCTGGAAATTGTGTCACTTTTAGAAGATGAATTCTAAGCGTTGTTTCTGGCATTTTAAGTCTCCCGTTTCTGATGAAAACTAACCAAAAATACCTTCGGGGCTGCCATGGGATTGATTCTTAAGAAAACATCATTTTCATATCTAAGAACTATCCTCAGCAGGGATCCCATGAGGTGGCTGTGTTTGCAAAGACTCCAAGGCAGTAACGCGAGTTTCAGAAGTCAAACTCTGACAGTCCCAGGAAGAGGAAGGAAAATGTCATTCTATTAACAGTTTACAAAGCACTACAATTTTTATGGTATTTTAAATTTGTTTTATATCTTTAATAAGTCAAAACTAGCACCCTCACACACTGTACATTAGGTGTTTTATCACCATTTTCGGTCAAATAAACTTTAATTAGGTTGACTTTTTTTAAAAAGGTACTTGACATTTTCCAATCTCCAAAGGGGTTTTTGCCTGCAACCCCTCCGCTCCTCTTTTGGAAAGACCCACAAGCCTTCTGCTGCTCACCTCTTTAATCCTACCAACTGTAACAAACTAGGGGATGGAAAGAGAAATAATATTTATTTGTTTACTCTTAAAATGTCTTAACATCCCCCACTGCTTTAAGTTGCGGGGTGCAGGCTGTGAATTTTTACTTACACAACCAACTTTGATATTTCTTTTAGAACAAAAAGTTTAATTTTTACAGAATAAAATGCTGAATAATGTGACCCCGAAAATTTTGCTTATCTGTTGACCACGAAGAAGGATAAACTATAATGTAAACATAAGTATGAAGAGAAAATCACATGGGAGAAAAACAAGTTCTTTTGAGCATAGATTCCTGTCTATTCTAATAAGAATTTAAGATATGAGTGGTCTGTAAACTTTAAATTTTTGAAATTTAGCAGTGAGAAGCACATGTGGGATCATTAATGAAATAAATGCTTGTCACTCTACCCTGAGCTTTTATCTGTTTAAGAGGAGACAATAGGAGAGGAGACAATATCAAACCTTTCAGCTGAATTATATTAAGTGTTTAGATTCAAGTCAAATTCTGTTGCATTTAATTTCCATTTACAAGGCTATATATTCTTTGCCAAATTATTCTTCATTTGTTAGTTGGGGTTTTTTTACCAAGAATTGGTTAAATCATTCTTGCATGTGATCTGGAACTATTCTGAAATAGTAACATTTTCTAAAGTCTTGGTTACCAAAACCAGCTGTTACTGATCATCAACTTTACTCCACAATCTGAATCTTTATCTCATTATCAGCATGGGAAATTTGACCCCAGTGCAACACAAAATGCTTGCAGAAAGATGTGGTTGTGCAAAGCATGAGTACTTCTATTTAAAGTTCCATTTCTACTTTAGGGGGAAAAAAAACATTAAACTTTCAGTTCTAAAAGTAAGATTAAGTGCCAAACATACAAGTGCTCTAAAAATATTTTTCATCGAAGTCTATCTAAAACTTTTACATAGTCCATTTAAATGTCTTTGAATCTAGACAAGTTGAGAAATGCTGCTTATTCTTTGGACCTTCAGGGTCCTCAGATGAGCCAAACCAGCATTTTTTCTTTCAAATGTTCCTTGGAACAACACACGTGGTGGAACCCAGAGGTATAGTACTTGCTCACATACAGTGTAAAACCTTGCATATTTGTTTTAATTTTTTACAGTTTTTTGGCACACGCCCTGTCAGGAGGAGGCAGCCAGACCACACGCTGACTCTCTGACTGGTTCGTGGCATTAGCTATGCTGTTTCATTCCACAGGCAACAACCCTGCTTCTGAAAAGGTTTCCATCCACAGAGAAGATGGTCTTGCTGTAAAATGCTACAGCTCCTGCTAGAAAATGCAGAGAGGTGAATCAATTAAGTACTTTGGTATTGTTAATTTAGAGGAAATCTTATATTGTAATATCTGGGTAAAAAAATGTTGAAAGGAAGAAGAAATAAATAAAAAGAATGAAAGAAGGAAAAGGGAGAGGGAAGAAGGAAGGGAGGAAGGGAGGAAGGGAGGAAGGATCTGTTGCCACATAAGAGGGAAGTCTCATAGCAATTGCTACCGTATGAACTCTTGAGCTGAAGGAGGAGTTTTCATTTCTGAATATTTTTTTACTTAAAAACAACATAAAGCCAACACAAGCAAGACTCAGTTCTACATCATTTTGATATGACCTCTATTTACCAAGCTCATTTAGCCTTCTGAAAGGCTATGTCTAAAATTTGCATTGCAGAAAATGTAAATAACTCAAAACATCAAGGAAACATCTTTTCTGTTTCAAAGAAGCATCTGATGAAGCAACTTTATTTTACTCATGAACTGGCAAACCTAATTAAAGGATTCAGGATGTTATAGTGACAGATTTGGACACTAATACATATCTGAGAAACAGGCTGGCTTCAAAGTACAACAGAGAAGCTTCTATTTATAAATATTTAACTGAAGCATTGATAAGAAAATGAGAAAATCTCCTTCATTTTATTCCCTAAGGAATTTCTTTGGAACAAAACTACTCATTGAAACTAGCAACTTCTAGTTCTCACAGATATGAGGGGATTTAATAGAAGCATTTGTTTGAAAAAAGCTTCTGCAAATTTCCAATTTAGCAACATGACATTTGGGTCATGGAATCCCAGAATGGTTTGGGTTGGAAGGGACCCTGAAGATATCTCACTCCAAGCCCCCTGCAATGGTCAGGGACACCAGTTTGGTCAAAGGTGTCCAGTCCTTCCCAGAGCTTGTGGCTACACCTTCAGCTCTGCCCCATGGCTATCCCAAAATTCAAAGTGTCCTTTTCCAGCTGTGTAAGAAACGTCCTCAGAAGCCAGGAGTGCACGGAAGGATCCAGCTTTGTCACTGCCTGCTCTCACAAACACTGCATTTATGTTTCAGCTGCAGCTGCAAGTGATAAGTGACCCTTACACCTCTCTCAAAAGACCCATCTCAGGTCCCTTCCCACCCCAGGAGATCTCCAGGGGAGACCTCAGCCAGAGGACAGGTAAATCTCATCAGCTCTCTTTAAGGGGCTGAAGGCCCTGATGGCTCAGGGGAATTACCCCTTCTCCTTGGACACCTCCCTATCCGCCCGTCCCTCTGGCTGACAGACCTCGCTGCCCCAGCAGCACATCTGCAGAACCAGGATCTTCTCTCTTCCCTTGCCTGTGCTGCCCTGTGCTGGTTTTCCATTTTCATAGCCACACTTCATTATATAAAGAGTGCCTCATCTTCTTTTAACCAACAAAACCTTCATCCAAATGACTGTTGCAGTATTGTACGTCTGTTAGGTCACTAATTACTAAAATGTTGTTGGACCAGAAACCTAAAGTGAGTCTCACAGCAATTAAATAAAATTTAGAAGCTGGCATTAAATTGACATAATCATTGGCAGGCTACTAATCTTAACTGTCCAAGAGCCACCTACTGAAATGGGATTAAGGAGAAGAAGATCAGTGGGAGTTCCTATCATCACACTAAATCACAAAGCCACCCAGCACTTTGTGTGTATTTAATGTGCTTGAATATTCAAGGCCTCTTCCAGCCGTGGCAGAGACCATCTAAGCTTGCTCTCCTGGTAGTCATTAACAGCACAATCGTATGATTTCAAAACAGTTTTGAAATCAAGTAACAGAGTGTACAAGCCCATAGTCAGGTGTGATCCCATTCCAGCACCTGAGAGAGTCACCACACATCAGGTGGGACAGTGGAACTCTGTGTGCTCCCACTCAGATCTGATTAACCGAGTCCACCTGGGTGCAAAGATGTCTCTGTGAAGGATGTTCCCACTCCCAGCAAGGCCCTGGGAGGCTGCTGCACCATGGAAAGAGCACCTGCACTGCAGCTCTGCTCCCGAAACCCGAGAAAAACCCAGACATGCTTCCCCTTCCTTGAGAACATAAACTGCTTCTGAGCGTGTGCATAGCCAAACTGCTATTGCTCTGGTTATTGGTAGTTATTTATCAATTACACTCAGGATCTGCAGCAGATTTCAACAATTACTGCGGTTTTACTCTTTGATTCCATCCACATTTCATCAGCACGCTGCTACAGCATGCATTATACATGCTGTATATTCCTCCAGCACGTTCGTTGTCCTACAAAGAAATGATGGATCCAAGAAGCCCCAGAGTCAGCCTCAAGAAAGTTGTACAATCAAGTTTCCTCATAAGATCATTTGATGCATGTTGATTGCACTCAACACCACCAGCTTTCATCTCATCAGCGAACGTGGATCATATCTTGCCTTCAGGAAAGAAGGGCAAAAATCTTTGAAACTCATCACTAAATATAAAGCTACATTATTAAGAAACATAACTCAAACTCCTTCCGCAGAGCCAGACAGATTTCCCAGCTCTGTGGCATTTCTCACTGAACGACAAGCAAATCAATCAAATGTGGTTGGACAGAGAAGATTTTCATTAGCTTTTTTGTATCCATCCTCTGTTCCTTACACAGCAATGAAGATTACAACTACATTAGTTCATTGCTTTGACAATGCAAAGATAATTAAATATTCTTCATAGTAATATTCTTTATTTACAGAATATGCTTCCTTCAAACTTTAGATCATTCTACCTCTTTAGGAAAGGCAAATACAAATACGTCCTGACTGAAAGAAAAAAACCAAAAAACCCAAAACCCCAAATACAACAGCAGCTATATTCTGCACCTTGTCCAAGAGCCTACAGATGACCTATGGAGAATTCAAGAGTCACCTACCCAACGGCTCTGTCCTCTTAAAAACCAAAAGGACTTCTGCCACTTAGCCTTAAAAAGGAACAAGACTGGTACTTTTCCTCTTGAATATTGTATTTCAGCTGGGTATTGAAAAGAGACCTCAAGGTCTCATCACTTCTAACACCAAGCCCTCAGCAGCCTTGTGCAAGATATTTAAGTTTCCTTTGCCTCACTGTCCATCACAGAAGGGAATTAATAGTGCTTAATTGTTCATCATGTTGGCATGTGGCAAGAACATGACCATTTCTTGATGTGTTTTTTGGAAATGTAAATTTTCACCTATGGAAACTTTTACGTATCACAGACCTGACTTAGAAAAACACATACAAGAAAATGTCTGAAAAGAAGAACTTTTGATTAAATAATGATCGTGGGATTAGATCTGTTATTAAAAAGATAAAACCCGTCTATTATCTAGCTTTTGTAGCCAGGGATATTCTCCATAAATCATAATGAATAAAGTAGTCACATAAAATAATACTGAATTCAGAAGGGTTATCAGTGTCATTTTAGTATTACCTCTTACTATCTTCATTATCTTAGAAACTTTTTATCATCCTCTTTTTAAGTGTCATTTTGAGAAAACACTGAGAATGAGAAATTAAGTATTCTCAAGTAAGCCTCCTTACTGAAAACAGTTGCAATATTTTATCTCTTTTTCTCCTCTTTTCCTCTGAAAGATTCATCAGTTCAGCTCATTACCCCTACCTTTTGATTTACCTGGGAGTTCTCTGCAGGAAGTAGGATGAAAAATACAATAAAAAGAGTTACCACAGAGCAATGTATGACACAAAACACAAATTCTTCCAGGCTGCCTCCCGTTAGATGGGAGGGGATATTATTGACAACTCTGCTGTCATTGACAGTAATTTTAATTTTCTCCTTTTTCACAGAATCACAAAATAGTTTGAGTTGTTAGGCACCTTTAAAGGTTACCTTCCAACCACCCAGCAATGAGCAGGGACGTTTTCAACTAGGTCAGGTTGTTCAAGAGCCCATCCAATCTGATCTCCAATGTTTCCAGGGATGGGCCTTCTACCACCTCTCTGAGCAACCTGTTCCAGTGTTTCACCACTGTTACTGTAAAATACATCCTTATATCTAGTTTAAATCTACCCTCTTTCAATTTTAATTACCCCTTTCCTTACCCCAACAGGCCCAGCTAAAAAGCCTGTCCCCATCTTTCTCAAAAGATGAGAAAGTGTTGCCCTTTAAGTGTTGCAGGGCTGCTCTGAGGTCTCCCTGGACACTTTACAACACCTTGGCTCCAGCTTCAAAACTCCCAGCCACCTCTGCTGCTGATGGCATCAGGCCACTGGCTGGCAGGCAAGAACTTTGATGCTTCCACAAATACTTTTGGCATAAAATCATATATTTGGCATCTTCAGCCTTAGGGGTAGAGGATGATCACTTCCAGCCTGGATATTTTCTTGGAAACTAAAATGATCAAAGATAATGAAAAGAAAAAAAACAACCAAAGCTGTTTGTGTGGTATGCAGTGAATTGATGCTCTGCAGAACTGAGTTCACTAACAAAACAAATATCTAGGGAGTAATTTCTTATCCATTAAGATGGCTTATAATTGATTAATGATGTACACAGTGTCAACATTACCTTACCGAACATTTTCATATTACAATGTCCAGAAATATTTCAATAAGTATTTAATAGATTTGGCAGAAATAGATTTGGTCCATCTTACATCAACTCTCATCTGCTACACTTTACCCTGTGTCAGAGGGAATAGTCATTACTGTTCAAGGCTATCATCTCTAATAGACAGCCAAGAGAACCTACAGCTTTTAACAAAAAACTGCCCTCCAGCCTTTACATATTTACAATTTGCATTTATCTTTTTAAGCTTTCAATAAGCAATTTCTCTGAGATATTTCCTCTAAGATGTTTTATTGTTTGTTTACAGTAATTTAGCCACTTTATCAACCACTTAGAAGATATATTTACTCAGCTACTTCATCTGGAACATGCTTCCTTTTATGTCTCATGATCTACATTGCACTTTCTACAGCAGAATTGTAGCTCTTCAATAATTAAAAATTTGACATTATGAGACTTTGTCAAACATTCATAGCACTAATCTGGAGAACTCTTTCATTATCACATACTACTCTATACAGCCTATACCTGTAGGTATTCAACATTTTAATTTAAAAAGTTAAACTATAAATGCTGATTGTGTAAGTGTGCATGATCAATCACACAAGTCATCATTCAAAGCAGTTGTTAAATAGAAATGAAGATTTGTGTTAAACTGCAATGTTAGTAGTTTCATTTCTATGCTTTAAATGCAGAAATCATTAAAGACGGATCTTTGGGCTTTCAGATACTTTACTGTCTGCTTTCTCTGCAGCAACAACATAGAAGAAATACTGAAAAATAATGAGCACATTGCATCCCTTCTCAAAAAATAATTGACCTAAGCAAGAAGGCAGCTTAAGAATTGTTAGTGTTTTAAAAAATACTGAACCATAAAAAATAAATTTCTTCCCAAAACCCACTGTATCCGTTGCAGGCACTTTTCCAAAATCTTGCAGTGCACTTTTTCTGCAGTGTGTGCAGCATTCATCAAACGAGAGTACACACTATTTTTTTGATTACAGTTTGAAAATGAAACATAAAAATCTCGACAATCAGTTCTTATTTCTTTTTCATTCAAACTCATTCTTTCTTAGTTCCGTGGCATCTAACCCATGCCAGCTTTATTTTGCAGGGCTGGAGTACTCAGAAGGTGACACACCCAGGAAATAGATTTAGAAATCTTTCTCAACCTGAGAAATAAGTTCTTCAAAATCCTGCGATGATGATTTTTTTTTTAATCAAAATTTGATGCTAAATGATTTAGAGCTGAAGCTATAAAAATATGTTTCAGGAGGAAAGGGGATAGATAGGTTGAAATTTCAAAACTCTTTTAAAATATTCCATGTAAAAATGCAAACCGGTTTAATTACAGAAATCTCCTTAGGTATAGTGACCCAAATTCTCTCTTGGCCCATCTCTCTTGCAGCATCAGGCGAGTTACTTCAGCAAGCAATTTTATGCACAACACTCGTTCTGAACACTGCCTGGGACTATAAATGCATTTATTTTATGCAGCTCAATCCAGTACAGAAGTGACAGAGCTGTGCTGGGAACACAAAGCCTGGTAGAGAATGAGCCTCTCGCTTCCATGTGTGTGCAGCTCAATCCAAATATAACTTGCCTGTCTCAGGATTGCTACAGTGACCCTGCAGAATTCCAAGCCAGCATGTATGACAAGAAACAACCTGAAAATCAAAAATTCTGACACAATGTAAGTTTAGTTATAACTCATGAAGTAAACCTCTTTCACAGCATAACCACGAACTCAATGACTTGGTATTTAAGTACTGGATGTGGAAAAGCACAGCTGCCCACCAATAACCAAGGGGCCAATAGTTATCTAAAATTCTTTTTCTTCATTCTTTAAGTGTCCTCAAATATGAACAGTGCTTAGTGTTATAATTCTGATGATGCTGGTAAAGTTATTTGAATCTATAAAATATCATGAAGATAACTCAAAAAATAGCTTCACACGGCCTCAGCTTCTTGATGGGTTTCACCAGTAAAGGTGACCTCTCTTGGGATGCAATTAATGTCACCAGAGACTTCTAAATCACTGAGGGGAAAGAGGCATCCAGAGAGTTTGGGAAATGTTTAGAGAGGCACAAACACTAGGAAAATGGAAAACCACCAATCTTTGCTTAATTATTTTATGGATTTGTTCGCTGAGCATTTGTTTGCCCTCTGCAAATATTTGCATAATCAAGTTTCAGAAACATTAGTGTTCCCAGAAAACACATTACAGCTGTTGAATTATAAAACTGAGATTTTTCAAACTCCAGACTATATCTGTACAAAAAATATGTACTCGTGGATGTCAGTTTAGGTTTTGCTGTAGGCAAATGTAGGGAATTCACAGCTTAAAAATCATCACTAAGAAAGAGAGCCATGGGTAGCATATTTTGGGTCTTTAAACAGACAAATCCTTGGTTGTATTGACTCCCAGCAGTCAGATAATATTGTGTGAAAAATTAGTTGAAAAGTATGAGCACAGTCCTGTCACCTCCGAAAGTAAAAATCATCCCAAGCCTTAGAGGTGATCTCCTGAGCAAGTTATGTATGATGTGCCATCAACAGATGTGTCTCCTGAGGCCATCAGAGTGGCTCTGAGGCATTAACTCTTCTCCCTCTTCTTCTTCTTTTTCAGTCTTTTTCTGCCATCTATATTCTTTTTGCCTAGTTTCCCCCCAAAATTACTGCTGTCCCAGAGCAACACAGGGACTAAGCCAGAGCCAGCTCTCTCCAGGCTGCCCAGGGACTGGTACCATCTCTTTTTCTGCCACGGTGGTGCACTTGCTGATGATTCTCCAGGCTAACAACCCAGAAGGACTCACATCCAGAAGAAAACAGAAAGGCACAAAGGAAAAGCGAGTGAGAGGCTTCAGCTCCCCTCACCGCAGTGCTGAGGTCACCCTGACCTTCAGGCAGCTGGGTCAGCCTGGAAGTCATGGAAAGCTTCCTTCCACCTCCTAAGAGAAACAGTTAACCGAAAAAGCCAGCTTTAATTCCATGGAAAAGCTCAGCAGAAACAGTTGCAGAATCTCTGCCTGGATGAATAGTTACCGCCAGAGGTAACAGAACTTGTGAGTCTACACCAAACTCCAATTTTCCAGTTTTTAGCTCCGGCAATAAGACATTGTGTCCTGTACAGAAAAAAAAAGACCAACTAAGAAATTATTGATATGCAAAAATTACAGCAAGAAAATCTTTAGTCAATCATTCCAGCGCTGCTAGAATGGTTTTTTGGGTTTGGATTAGCAGAAGAGTCAGGGAAAGGATCCTTACAAGCAGGAGGAAACTAACACATCCCACAAGGAGAAAATGCACAAGAAGAAGCACAGCAATTTCCTTCCAATCCCTCGGAGGAACAAGGTTAGGACAGAGCTTGAATAAACACACTATTGTGCTGCTCAGTGCACACACACAAACACACAGGATTTGCTTGTACAGGTAAAATGTGAGCGATGGCAAAGCTCAAAAGCTTGGAGGGGTTGATTCCTTTCAGTGTTCAGGAGCTGTGCTAATAATCTCAGAACATGCTCGAATTTATTTATACTGACAACGGGCAAACAGGTTAAGAGGAAAAGGAAAAGTCTCCTCCCTTCCCTAGGTTTATCCAAAAAGCCAAAGTAAGCCCCAAGTCTTCCTGGTGTGCAGTGAGAGCAGCCTTACTCCAGGTTTTAGGGTGCCAGGCTGTGTGTGTTCACAAAGCACCAAGTCTTGTGCCTGCTCCTCTCCTCTAACCAGTAAGGAATACAGGAAAACAGAGGCAGGTTTTGGCTCTCAGTTATCAGGCACAAGGAATTATAAAAGCTATTTTTTAACATGATGGTCATGTCTGCAGGTCATCTCTGCAGCAAATATGAGCAGGAACGTTTGTGGCATTAATCCCACACTGGCAGACTGATGCGGCTTTCAAGCTGAGTAAGGGTTTAATGCTCTGAAGGGAAGGGAAAAAAAGATTTCTTTTAGATAAATTGCTTAATTGGAAAGTCAGGAACTCTCCTGCCTAAGCAATTGATTTTACAAAAGAAAAAAAAGTTTATTTCAAAATGTAAGCCTGCTATTCATCTATAATACCCAGGGAAAAACCAAACCAAGGGATAGACTCTTGCCTTTACACTGCTGAAACCACAATTTTAAAAGCATTAATAAGGCTAATAAACAAATATTTCAATAAATATTCTTCATTCCTTGACTGTTTTAGTGAAGAGTAAATGCAGAGACAGAGAGACTGTTTCAGATCTCTGACAGATCGTTTACCCAGGCAGCAGGGGCTGAGGAAATGGGGTCCCCAGAGGGACACTCAGCCCTCACCACTGGCATCAAGAGATCAGCTCCCCTTAAGCTTAATGGACTTTGGTGCATTGACTTGCACGGTGCTGCAAATCTCGGGGAAAAGCTCCAGCACCATCCCCTGCCCCGGAGAAACTCCTCCACCTTCTGCAGGAGCATGAACGGAGCATTTTCAGCCACCAGTGCGACCACCAGGCACCGGCATCTGCCCCAGCTTCCTCCTTCCCTCCTCCAGTGAAAAACCTTCAGCAGGTCTCGGGTTTGTCAGCACAGGAAGTGTTTGCATCTCACTTATCCATGGGGTGTGAAACTCTCTCCCTCTGCACCTCCAGAGGTTCCTCTCCAAGGAACAGCTGCAGGACAGCTACCAGCCAGGGACTTCCCCTGGGCAAAGCACCACTGGTGAAAAGGACGTTTAGGATGGGATCAGGCACGGTGCTTGCCTGGCAGCAGGAGGAACACCACCTTAAAGAACAGCCACCTGTGAAGACAGGGTTCACCTTTTAATGATATCGACTTAAAAGCAAGTTTGATATTAAGCACTAGCATGTTGCGGCTTCCTCAAGCTGCAGGAAAATAAAACAACGTAAGTGTTACCCTTTAACATAATAGCATCAATTTTTCTGTGCTTAGTTACTTGCTAAGCACCCCGGATGTTTACTACTGTAAATTACAGAAGCTTGCCCACTTTTGTTACATGAATAGCTTTAATTTTGATTTTGCCACCATTGTGCTAACATGACAATTCTTAGAAATCCTTGTGCAGAAATGTCACTGAATGACTGTACCTGACATCTGTTATTTACAGAAGTAGCTCAGGTTATACAAGAAGTAATAGGTTCATTATTACTATTGAAATATTATTTATGAACTACGTCAATTAAAACATTACAGAAGAAGTTTAAAACAATTTACAATTTTTAAAAAGAATTTAACACACGTACTGTTATTGCCTCTCACAGTGATAAACGATTATTGCACAGGTAGCTAAATTTGGACAAAGATTACCAAAATACTATTCTTGTATGCTCCCCAAACCTTTTTTTAAAGGGAAAACACTTACATAATTATCATAACTTTTCCAACAAACTCATGGTTTTGGCGCTTTTTTTTTGTTACTTCTTCTATGTTACTACACAAAACAGTGGACTTAATTATAACTAACCCTGTGTATATATTTTTCTATTTTCCCCATACTGCCTAACTCTTCCAAATATATACATATCTACATATATATGGGTTTTTTCCCCAGCATGAAGCCTGCAGACACTGTGCTCCCTTGCTCCTAGGAGTTCCACACTGAGATAACTTTGCAAACCTCATCTCCATCACTTCTCCGAAAAAGTACATTATCTCTGTCTCTCAGTTTCTCTTTAGGCTGTGACTTTCTGCAACAACTTCTGTGTGACAGGTCAGATCTGGCAGCGTAATCTAATCCAACAGCCAATATCCAAAGTAACATCTTCTTAGCTGAAGCTAAAATACAACACCCCACTCTGATCTTTCTTGACTTGCCAGCCGCCGTTAGCAGCCAGTCGCGCTCAGATTCCGTCTCCCTGAAACTCCCTTGTCTCTGCCTCCTCCTGCCAAGCTGCCGCCACTGCCTCAAGGTGTCCTTCAGATATCATCTCTATTTCCTTCTCAACTTTCTGCAATACTTCCCCAGGGCTCGCCCTCCACATCCTTCTCCCTTGGTAAGGTCACACACAAACTCAAACTGAACAGCCGTCTCTGTCTCTCCGGTTCCATTCGCCTCCTTTTCAAACTCTAACTTTGGATTATTTTTCTGGTATATCCTCAGGGAAGAGGTCAGCAGCTCAAGGCCAGGATAAGTATCACTAAGCTGTAAACAACTTTGGACATGATCCTGCTTCCCTGGAGGCCCTAGAATCCTCCCTCCCTCTGGCACTCCTGATGTGGGGATGAGACCCACAGCACACGCCCACCACTCAGCTTGGGCACTGGAGCTCCCTTTGCCATCAGCGCTGAGAAATTTGCATTTTAAAGCATAATTCACTCAAACTATTTCACTGGTTAAATTTAAAATGAAATAAATCACACTCTCATCTGCAGCAGTTGCATTAGCTTCCCAGCTCAGGACTGTGGAGAGTCTTTAATTAAGCTGATGACTCTGATTCTAGGTGTTCCTTCCCTCGGGTCCCTTGGGTAGGCGTATATTGCTGTGAATCACTCTTAGCTCCATTCACAGTGTAACGAACCTGCCTGTCTCATTCTCTCTCTTCGAAACAAAAAGTCCCCAAGGCATTCTGCCACATCAGGTGCCTCATTTTTAAGAATCATAGAAGTTAATTTTGCTTTGCTTCTGGCACATGCTGCCAGTAACACTGGGTGCTGTCAGCACGTGAGAAGTCAAAGTCACTGATCCAAAAACCTGTCAAATGATTAACGCAGTGCAGTCACAAACCTGGATGCTGCATAACTTAACATTTATAATTCCATTTGAGGACTTTAGATAAAAATCTTTAAACAAGAAAGGTCCTAAGCAAATTCCAAAACAATGCTCAGGTGTTAAGACTGCATGCAGGTCTTACTATGCTAAGTATAAGAATGAAATACTGAACAAAGTAAGCACAAAATTTTCTTAACACATGGTTAGTAAAACAGTTTTGGATTAAAGAATGAGAAAGATTAAATTCCTCATGATGTGGTATCCGTTCAGGAAAGTGTTACATAACACCTACAGACCCAAAGTGGCTTCAAAGAGAATCAAATTTAATGCCCTATTTCTTACAGTAATGATGGGCAGTAGGAAAATTTTTATATTATTACAATCCAGGAAAGTACTAACACATTATTAATTATAATTCATCACCGCGTTCATGCATCTTTGTGTTTATTAGTTTTAGAGTGACTGCCTTCTAAATTCCTATGATCAGGATTACACTGAAAGCCATGAATTGTCTGTGTATTAGAATATGGGGGGTGCGTGGCTATATATTATATATCTCAAATCTATACCACAGAATCTGTATATATTCATGCATATAGGAATACTTGCACTTTTTGCCAATTGCTTTTAAGTTTTATGAAAAGAGCAGGGAATTAAGAGTAGAAAGTTTTGAAAGCACATTAACGAATTTGTAGGCAAGGAAGTGCCAGCAAACACACCCCATCAGCAAGGTCACAGCTGCAGGAGCTCCCCTGCAAGGAGAGACCCCGAGCACTTCCATCCTGGCTCTGGAATGCTGGGGAATTGCTGCTGGGACACTCTGGGCCTGAGCACCACACCTATGGAGACACTGTGCTGCTCCTTCCAGCAGCAGCTTGGGATTTGATAGCAGCTCTTTCCCTTCCTCTCTCTCTTTCAGTTTTTAACTAGTACTGGTTAACTAATCTTGATGTTACATTTGACACAGAGCAATTGTTTTTTCATAGATTGGAAGGGGAAAATATAAGCATTTCAAATGTTTCGGGGGGTTTCTTTTTCCCCTCTTTCCTGCAGCTTTTTATTTGTAAATGCTTCTTCGTATGATGAAGAAAGGACTGTAAAAATACAGAAAGGTAATACATGGAAATCGGGAGATTTCCGATTTTGATTAGTTCTTCAAATTTCCACCTAGAGACCTCTAGCTTGTATTCCCCATATGGATGTATATGTCATCATGCACATAGTTTTGGTCTACAAAATACAAATAAATCACACCAGCAACTCCACTCAACACAAATATGGTCAAAACCAGTTTGCCAGAATGAAAGAAAAGCAAGTGCAGATGATGAGGATGCAGAAGAGCCCAAAAACGCATTCAGGCAAGAACACTTAAGGCAGACTGCTCCTAGCCAGTCCCTTTGACGAGTGCTATAGCCTTTTTGGACAATTTTTGGAGTCCCCTAATAGGGGGACTATGGCCACTATGCATCTCCAGAGGCTCAAGAACAGAATAAACACAAGGGCATTGTACATTTACCCAGTGTTTTTGAAAATATAAATATTTACTTTGTTCCAAGTGTGCATTTTGAGCTGGCCACATCCAGCAGTGTGACAGAGAGCAATGTCCCCATGGCCAGGCTGCCTCCTGCCACCACCACACTGCGCTCCCTCAGAGCTGCAGCTCCTCACACAGAGACAAACGTGTTGGCACGTGGCACAGCACTGCTCAAATTCCATATTGTCTGAAACAAAACCATGCAAACCTCTTCCTTTTAAATGTACTACTTATTTGGGGTTTTTTTGCATTATTATGCTGCCATGGACTGTGTTCCCACCAATGACAGCCCTGTAACACTTGTGCCCTTCGCTGTGTATTATCCTGGCTAGTTCATAATTGAACTCTCACTGAGATTATCTGTTAGTGACTTGCTTTTGATGTAATGGATTTCAGAAAGGCTGCTCTCCTTTTAAGGGATTTATTTCCCAAACAGCCGGTAGATTGCAGTGACTCTCCTATCTGCACAAGGCCTGGTGTGTGCACATGCTGCGGGCATTCACAGATCCAGCTACCTCAAGTTTCAACCCAAAAAGTGTGACTGAGCAGCCTTTATGGCCAGGAACAGCTACATATGAGTCTCTCTCTCTCTGTAGGAGGAGATGCATTTGCAGTTTGCAGGGGTGGGCAGATGTTTCCTGCTAAGGCGCAGGTTTGGTTTAAAAATCTTAGTTGCTGTAAACACGTTTAAGTCCAAAGGGAACACTACAAACCCCCTTAAAGTCTGTGCTCCTCAACTTAATTATAAATAAGAAAACTATTAGTACACCACTACTCATCAATTAGCAGGTGCTAAAACACTACTACAATAAACCTGAAATGTAAAAATTGCTGATACAGTCCCTGGACACTGATGAAGCTTGCTCCAGAATTTTTGCTAAGGACGTATCTGCACTTTCCTTTTATAGTTTACAATCTAAGAGCTAATGAATAAATAAAAGTGAAAGGAAGGCAGGAAAGAAAGAAGAGTAAAAGGTTATAACATACATATTATATTACACAGTAATTATGTGCTTCTGAAATGCCAATTAGTAACTCCTTCCATGATCCAGCTCACAGTCAGATCAATATTAGGTTGATAACAGCAGAGAGTCGTGATCTGGTAGAGAATATTTTATTATTAAAGAATGTAGAAAGCCACAGAAATATTAGCTTAACTCCATTTTTTTTTTTTTTTTTTAAATAAGAGCAAAGTGTAGTCACGACTGTGTTAAGAGCAAGACATAAACTCTTGTATTCCCCAGTCCCTGTAAATTCCGCACAAATGTTTGGGTTTTTTTTTCCTAGCCAGCCAAGATAATTATTATTTTCTACTTTCTGGGTTGTAGAGGTTTTGTTCTTTCTTTCCTCCAAGCAAGGCAAACAATGTTTTAACAGAATTTTTCTCTGTCAGAGGAAAAAGAATGTTAGAAAAATTATTTGGCCATCAGCACAACATGGAAATGCACAAAACTCAGTGATTCTCCTGGAAGAGCTAATTTACTTGCTGTGTTGACAAGATGAGCCAAAAATGTGAAGAATAAAACCAATTTCATAGCCATGGGGGGGATCCTGGAGTCAAGGATGTAATGACATAGAAATGAGGAAGGTATTTGGCATTCCCAGCTAGACCCTAAAAGTTTTTGTTACAGATCTCAGAGTGAAGGATCATTGTTCACAGTAGTGTCAGCAAGGTGGTGAGGTTTGCTATCATCTCAAAACAAGCTGTAAGAAGTCTTAGAGGTAAAAGGCTTTTTAAGGAGATTTTGAATTTTATCCAAGGGGTTTGGTATTTTTAGGCTTTTTTTCGTGCTTGATATTCCTTTTCCTCTGTCAATTTGTTTCTCTGTCACCAAACCTACTCTGGATGCAGTGTACTCAGTTCACAGACACAAAAAGTTGTACCCCCCCCTCAACAAAGAAGGGTGAGAAAGGGACGGGGGTGTCCCTCCATCCAGGCACAGCCCTCCTGCAGCCCCAGGGGGATTCAGAGAGGGAACTGACACGGATGAAACTGGCAGCATTCAGTTTAGTGGGCAAGCGGATCATTCTGCTTCTTGTTCTGTGAATTCAGAAGTTTGTGCCACATTACAGAGCAGAGAGCAGCTGATCCAAAAACCACTGAGAAGTGACATTACATTGTTCACAACACACAGGAGCCGAGATGCCACAGGTTCGTGTGTTGGGGAGAAACATAAGAGGAATAAAAGAAGGGGTTTTAGACATCTCATTCCAATAGGTGTGAAGCTTTCCTGTAACCTTTTTTTTCTTGAATCTTCATAACGGCTATAACTAACACTGTTTCTTGGGAAGTTATGCTTAAAATGCAATTTATATTTGTCTGGTCACTACTGATGTATTTTCCAAGTAATTTCCAATACAAGGTCTTGATTACCATAGGGAAGTTACTGCTTCTCTACAGTCGTAAATACTTTCTCATGGAGTATCCACTGGCTCAGCATTGAAGCACTTAAAACTATTTATAAAGCACATTTTACACCTGACACATAGAATTAAGAGCAGAAAAATGAGACAGTTTTCTAATGGCATCAGTATTACTGTGTTGGTTGTAAAATGGACTCATGTCTAGAAGGCTCTGATTCATGTTCTCTCTTTTTGAAGACTATTGACTCCTCTGGCTCTTTTTCTTTTTTTTTTTTTTTTTAATGGCATATTGATATTGGTGGTTGCTGTTGTTTTGGCTTAGAAGTCCAGTCAAATGAATTTAATAAATGTTTCTGTCAGTGAAAAATTAGCATTGGCTGTTCCAAACATAACAGGGAATACTTCCCAGAGCAAGTACCACACTGCTCTCTGTTCTCTAGTACTTTCAGAGATAGACGTAGAGAGGATGAAACGGTTTTAAGCAATTTAAGATTATATTTGCTGACTTTGAAGTAGGCCAGGGCAATTGTAATTCATCACTTCCCATGACCTTGCCCATTTGAGCATAAGCTAACGGGCTGCTCTGTGGTGTGATGGACAGAGTTATCCCTTACACAACTGGTCATTAGAGCCACAGGTAACCCCCTTCCCCATCCCCGAGCCTGCAGACATTCTGCATTACTGATCGTACACTGCACAGCCTAATGCAGCCTATATAAAAATGACGGTGCTAATCGAAGATTTATACCTTTAATCCCCTCCTGCCTCAGCTCTAAATCATGATTTTTATTCCCAGCACTAACGGGATAAAGCCCAACTGAGAATTTTCTAACATGATATGAAGT
Source organism: Pachycephala philippinensis (assembly GCA_013397055.1). Classification (NCBI taxonomy): domain Eukaryota; kingdom Metazoa; phylum Chordata; class Aves; order Passeriformes; genus Pachycephala; species Pachycephala philippinensis. The sequence continues at coordinate 98,622 of VWZT01011969.1, forward strand.
TCAGCTGCTCCTTTTGAGAAGATAAACAAACCCCAGACCCCCCAACTTTGCAGTGCATGAAGTGAAGCCCCAGCAGGTTTCCTCCCCCCACACAGACCTGAGCACAGCCTGGCACCCACTGCCCTGAAGCACCAGCAGCGAGGCACTGAAGTGAACTTTTCAGGCTTTCACATCATTTCATGAAACAAAATAGCTGGTGTAAAATTTCTCAATGCTGTTTTTCAGGACTAAGAATCACTAATCAGATATTGTCACTGACTGAGTTTTTATTTTATTTCAGAAAAAAAAAAAACACCCCTACTTATTTCTGCAGAGATACTTCCTACTGAATACCAATCTGGTTAAGGATTTCACTTTACCACTCTAGAGTGCAGTAACTCGGCTAGAACGTAGTTTTCAATCAATGCAAAGGCAGGATGGTGTCAGAGGTTGGGAAAGAAGGCAGCCGAGGACAGCACCCGCTGTTCCCTCGGCTCTTCCCCCAGCCCCATCACCCTCACTGTCCAGCCACAGCACCCGCACAACTCTCCCACAGGTGAGGACACGGCCAGCAGCAGCAAACACACCGCCTCGTCCCGTCCCGGATCGTTCCGGCCGCACAGTACCAAAATCCCGTCTCTCAAGTCGATTTCACAGCGCATCCCTCCAGCAGCACCTTTGCCGTGCCCGTACTGCGGAGCAGCGCTCCGAGAGGCACCGGCAGCTCCGTGCCGAGCTCCTCCTCGGGGCCAACTTTGGGCACGGACCCGCGCGGGGCTCGCTCGGAAGGTGCCGCTGCCCGGGACGGGACCCGCGGCCGGAGCTGTCGCTCGCCTCGCCCCGAGCTCCGCCGAACTTCCCCGCGCCCGCCCGGCCCGGCCCAGCCCAGCCCAGCCC